>CM038682.1:696951856-697073327 GCA_021605205.1 Aegilops longissima
GTATGCTCACAGTCGCCTCTGCGGAGAGATGCCCGTAACAGCGGGTGATCAACTTCCCGGTGTTGCAACTGATCGAGCGAGTTCGGCAGGCTATGAGCGGCGTCATCCAGGCGTTATGGCCAGCCTTCTCCATACCCGAGGGTCTTGGGGAGCTTGCGGAAGCTGCGAGAGTGCGGCAGCGTTTCCATATATGGAAGATTTGACCTGCCGCCAAGGTGCCAGGAGGCTCGGGCCATGGTAAAGACGCGGTACAAGAAGGAGGATCCCAACCACATGGCGAAGTCGGACTGTGGGGCCCGATGGGAAGGAGATCCTGTGAGTTTAGTATCTGCCAAGTGGAGTTGGCGCTAAATTTTCCCAACAGGACTGTAAATTAGACAACCTGTTAGATGGGATTGAGGAAGAATACAATCAGTCGATTTGACAATGTATTATAAAATGACATACAAAATGCCTTCTAGCCGGATTGTAGATCGTTTGTCTTTGCCGACCTTTTTGCTTCGACCTCGGGACCCTAGAGTCCGGAGTGTGTCCGAATACCTTCTCGGTTATGAAACAACCGGGGTATGCATGGAGACCAGGCGTAGGGGTCATCAGTGCTTTATCGGACAAGTGCCCAACTAGTTATGTTATATTACATGGGTAGTAAGAAACATCTTCGGGGAGAATAGTTCCGTTAAGGGTTCCTTTCCTCGGGGGTGGCATGCCCTAAAGTGCATGTCCCGACTGCATGAAAAAGCAGAAAAACATCTGGGGCAGATAAATAAGTGGATAAAAATCATCTTTTAAGTCACCGACCGAATATTCCCTTAAGAACGCTAGCTTTCGGCTTCACCCGATCTGAGGTACACATCCGGCTGACCAGCAAGAACAATCGCAGAGGTGCTCCTTTACCTCCTAGCCGAACAATCGGGAATGTAGGGTAAGCACAGAGCCAGCAACCCAGCTTGGCCAAAACTTAAGTCATATCGATGCATATAATGGTGAATAAAAGGTACATGTGGAGGCTTGACACATGTCTGGGCATAAGCCCGTATAATTAAGCTTCGGTAAAGAAGCCCCGGAGTAAAATGAGTGCGGATAGCACATCAATTCTGCTTAGCGTTATGCAAGTAGGCCCTTTAAGGCTTGGATGAATAGGGTTGGGAAGAAAAAGATAAACAAAAGGCAGCTGAAGTAAAAAAAAAATTGGGTGGGGGAAAGGGCGAACTCTTAGTCGGCGCTAGGCATAGAATCGCGGAGGCGAGCTCGTTCCATGGGTTCAGCTCGAGTCGGTTATCCGATGCATTTCAGACGGCAGATGCGCTCCGCCGTCAGGACTTGATCGATGATGAAGGGCCTTCCCATTTGGGCTTGAGCTTGTCCTTTTCTTGTCCGTCGGCGTAGAACCAGTTCGCCAACGTTGTAAGTCTTGGCCCGTACTTCTCGCTTTGATATCTTCAAGCCTGCTGCTGATAGAATGCGAAGCGAGCCTTGGCGACGTCGCGCTCTTCCTCAATGTGTCCAAGCTGTCCTGCCGATCCAACTCGGCTTCTCTTTCTTCGTACATGCGCACTTTCGAGGTGAGTCATGAATGATGTCGCAGGCAAAACTGCTTCGCACCGTATACCATAAAAATGGTGTGAATCGGTAGTACGGTTAGGCGTTGTCCGCAGCCCCAGTCTGGTCGAGCTCCTCTACCCAGTCGTGTCGATTTCGTAAGGACCGCACTAGTCCGGGTTTGATGCCGCTCATTATTAGACCATTTGCTCGTTCCACTTGACCGTTGGTTTGAGGATGATAGACTGAAGCGTAATCGAGCTTGATGCCCATATTTTGCACCATGATTTAACCTCATCGGCGGTGAAGTTCGTGCCGTTATCGGTGATGATGCTGTGGGGACACCATAACGGTGTACTACCCGGATATAAAGTCTATCACTGGTCCGGACTCTGCCGTTTTAAGCGGCTTGGCCTCTATCCATTTGGTGAATTTATCCACCATGACCAATAGGTACCTTTGCTTGTGGGTTCCCCCTTTAAGTGGTCCAACCATGTCAAGCCCCGGACCGCGACGGCCGGTAATGGGTATAGTTTTGAGGCGGTGGGTGGCATATGGCTCGATTAGCAAAGAGTCGACAACCGACGCATCTTTGGACTAAGTCCCGAGCATCTGCTTTCGGGCCGTCGACGATAAAATCATGTACGGAATGCCTTTCCTACAAGGGCCCGAGCTGCGGCGTGGTGTCCGCCTAGTCCGCATGAATTTCATCCAGAGGTTTTGCCCTTCTTCTTGGAGATACACCTTTGAAGGACTCGGTTGTACTTTTCTTATAAAGTTCTCCCTCATAGACCTTGTAGGCTTTAGATTGCGGACAATGCAGCGGGCCTCATTTTGGTCTTGGGAAGCTCTTGCCTAAGCAAGTAGGCGAGAATGGTTCTGTCCACGGGCAATACTGCCATTATGTCGTGGGCGGAAGGTGTTATATCATCGGCTGAATCGCCGTTGGTGCGGCTTGTTCGGTTTGTTAGTTCGGACTCCTCTTCCCATAGTACGGATGGCTTGAAGAGCCGTTCCAGGAAGATATTAGGAGGGACAGCATCATGTTTTGCGCCAATGCGTGCCAGTACGTCGGCTGCTTGGTTATTATCCCGGGCGACGTGATGGAATTCAAGTCCTTCGAACCGGGCTGACATTTTTAGGACAGCGTTGCGATATGCTGCCATTTTCGGATCTTTGGCGTCAAAGTCTCCGTTTATTTGGGATATTGTGAGGTTTGAATCGCGCACCTCTAGGCGTTGATGCCCATGGAATTGCCATCCGGAGACCATGTAAAAGGGCCTCGTATTCGGCTGCGTTGTTGGAGTCCGTGTACATTATCTGAAATGCGTATTGGACTGTGTCCCGGTCGGGGGCGTTGTCTGACGCCAGCCCCATCCGGCTAACATTTTAGAGCCGTCGAAGTGCATAATCAATTGGAGTATCGCCGTATTCTTTAGGGAGTTGACGGTCCATTCAGCGACAAAGTCAGCCAAAACTTGTGACTTTATAGCTCGCCGAGGTTTGTAAGATATATCAAATGGTAAGAGCTCAATGGCCCATTTGCAATCCTGCCCGTCCGTCGCATGTTGTTTATAATGTCGTTAAGTGGTACTTGAGGCCCTTGTTATCGAACACTCTTGAAAGTAGTGTCGGAGCTTCGGGATGCCATGAACACCGCGTATGCTATCTTACGATAGTGCGGTAACGGACTTGCAGGGGTTTAACACAGTGGATACGTAGTATACTGGTTTTTGAAGAGGGAATTTATGCCCTTCTGTACCTCGTTCGATGACGAGTGCCGTGCTTACAACTTGATCGTAGCTGCGATGTATAACAACATTGGTTCGCCCAGGTTGGGCGCAGCCAGACCGGATTTGTTGCCAATATGGCCTTTATTTCTTCGAGTCGGCGGTGGCAGCACCGCCCACTCGAAGTGTTCGATGCGCCTAAGGAGGCGATAGAGGGTAATGCCTTTTCTCCTAGACGGAGATAAAGCGGCTTAGAGCCGCCACGCATCCATCAATTTTGTATTTGCTTGAGGTCTTTTGGGATATCTAGCTGTGATGAGCTCGGATTTTGGCTGGGTTTGCTTCAATTCCTCTACGGATACGATGAAGCCCGGCAGCTTTCCAAATGATGCCAAAACGCATTTTCTGGATTCAGCTTGATGTCATATGCTCTGAGGTTGTCAAATGTGAGCCTCAAGTCTTCTACTAGAGTTTCGACGTGTTTAGTTTTGACGAGTACGTCGTCTACGTATGCCTCTACTGTTTTGCCGATCTGGGTAGCCAGACATGTCTGAATCATGCGCTGATATGTTGCACCGGCGTTTTTAAGTCCGAAGGGCATCGTGTTGAAGCAGAATGGTCCGTATGGAGTAATGAATGCCGTTGCGGCTTGATCCGCTTCTGCCATCTTGATTTGATGATAGCCGGAGTATGCGTCCAGGAAGCACAATGAATCATGCCCTGCAGTGGCATCGATGATTTGGTCAATGCGGGGGAGGGGGAAGGGATCCTTTGGGCATGCTTTATTTAGGTCTTTGAAATCGACACATAGGCGCCAGATTTGTCCTTCTTGGTACCATTACCGGGTTTGCTAGCCAATCCGGTGCTTGATGTCTCGATGAATCCGCTTCTAATAGTTTGGCTAGCTCTTCTCCCATTGCTCGTCTTTTGGGTTCGGAAAAATCGTCGAAGGGCCTGTTTGACCGGCTTGAATCCTTTTAGGACGTTTAGGCTGTGTTCTCGCCAATCTGCGGGGATTCCGGGCATGTCCGAGGGGTGCCAAAGAAAATGTCCCAATTTTCCCGAAGGAATTCTCGCGGTCTGGCGTCTACATCGATGTTCAATTGTGCCTCGATGGAGGCCGTCTTTGTCGGGTCCGCTGGGTGGACCTGGAATTTTACTATTTCATCTGCTGGTTTAAAGGAGGTGGACTTGGATCTCTTATCGAGTATCACATCGCCCCTATTCACCGTGAGAGCGCAGCGCAGGTGAGTTCCTCTGCCGCTAGGGCTTTTGATAGTGCCTCTAAGGCTAATGCGGCTGTCTTGTTTTCGGTGCCGAGTGCTATGTCCGGATCACTAACGAGAGTGATTATTCCGCTGGCCGGGCATTTTGAGCTTCATGTACCCATAATGGGGTACGGCTTGAAAAATTGTGAATGCCTCTCGTCCTAGTATAGTGTGATATCCGCTGTTGAACGGGGTCACTTGGAACGTGACTTCTTCGGATCTGTAATTGTCCGGTGAGCCGAATACCACATCGAGTGTGATTTTTCCTGTGCAGCGCGCCTCCCGGCTAGGGATTATTCCTCTAAAGGTTGTGCTGCTTCGCTCAATGCGGCTCCGGTCTATTTCCATTTTTTGAAGGGTTTCCTCGTAGATGAGGTTTTGTCACGCCCAATATGCGACCCTATCCAAAAGGAACTCGACGGTCCCACCAAGGATATACCCGCATATTGAAACGCTTTTGCAAGGTGGATATCATTACATCAACATTACATAATAGATGGGGATACATACATAAAGCACAAATGCCACAAGAATACATCAACATTATATACAAGCTCAACATCCGACTACAGATGAAACATAAACAGAAGCTCAAACGACAACCACCCTGCTAGCCCAGGCTGCCGACCTGGAACCTATCCCCTGATCGAAGAAGAAGCAGAAGAAGAACTCCCACACAAGCAAACATCGCTCTCACGTCATGAGCATCGCACAACCTGTACCTGCAACTGGTGGTGTAGTAATCTGTGAGCCACGAGGACTCAGCAATCCCATTACCATGGGTATCAAGACTAGCAAAGCTTAAAGGGGTAAGGAAGGAGTAAAGTGGTGAGGTTGTAGCAGCGACTAAGCATATATGGTGGCTAACATACGCAAATGAGAGCGAGAAGAGAAACAAAGGAACGGTCGTCAACTAGTAATGATCAAGAAGTGATCCTGAACTCCTACTTACGTCAAACATAACCCAGAAACCGTGTTCTCCTCTCGATCATCCCCGAAAAGAGACACTCACGGTTACACACGGTTGGTGTATTTTAATTAAGATCAACTTCGGTTTTCTACAACCGACATTAACAAATTCCCATCTGCCACATAACCGCGAGCACGGCTTTGAAAGTTCAAACCCTGCAGGGTGTCCCAACAACCCATGATAAGCTCTCGCGATCAACGAAGGAATAGACCTTCTCCCCGGGAAGCCCGATCAGTCTCGGAATCCCGGCTACAAGACATTTCGACAGCAATAAAACAAGTCCAGCAAGACCTCCCGGCGTGCCGACACCCTGATAGTAGCCGCGCGTATCTCGTCTCAGGCCACGACCGGATAAGCTAAGCGTACAGGTACCGACGTAACCCAAGTTGCCAAGGGATGGTCCCGCACGGTGCTCTAGTTTGGACCAACGCTTAGACAAGCACTGGCCCGGGGGGGTAAATAAAGATGACCCTCGGGATGCGCGACTCCCAAGGGAAAAAAGGCTAGGTGAGGCAAATGTAAAACCAATGTTGGGCCTTGCTGGAAAAGTCTTATTCAAAGCGAACTGTCAAGGGGGTCCCATAAATCACCCGACCGCGTTAGGGACGCAAAATCCGGGAACATAATACCGATATGATGGAAACTAGGGCGGCAAGAGTGGAACAAAACACCAGGCATAAGGCCGAGCCTTCCACCCTTTACCAAGTATATAGATGCATTAATTAAATAAGATATATTGTGATATCCCAACAAGTAAACATGTTCCGACAAGGAACAACATCTCCATGTTCCAACAAGGAACAAACTTCATCTTCACCTGCAACTAACAACGCTATAAGAGGGGCTGAGCAAAGCGGTTACATAGCCAAACAACGGTTTGCTAGGAAGGGTGCAAAAGGTTAGAGGCTGACATGGCAATTTGGGATGGCTTGATAAACAGGTAATAGGTAGCGCAGCATAGCGGAAGAGCGAAGCAACTAGCATAGCAATGATAGTAATGAGATCCAGGGTAGCGGTCATCTTGCCTGAAATCCCGCAAGGAAGAAGAACAAGTCCATGAAGAAGATGAACGGATGAAGCCGAACCAAGCGTAGACGAACGAATCCTCACGATCGCAACGAAACAGGAACTAATAAGAAGAAGCACACAACAAAGTAAACACATCACACATGAACAAGACATGATGCACAACCAAGCATGATGCATGACAAAGCTACATGAAGCTACTCATGGCAAGGGATGATGCAAACAAGATCAACACATCAAGGCAAGTTTAAATGAGGCCGGGAACAACATATAACAATTCCGGTAAGTCCACATATGCAAATTTCGAAATTGGTCCAGATCTGGAAAAATCTTATGTTCAAGTTGTTAAACAGCAAATTAAGATGCACCATGATGATCTACACGAAATTCTAGTCAAGTTACATATAAAGTTCATTAGATTCGGAGCTACGGCCTAGAAGATATGAGCAAAACAAGTTAAACATGGCATTGATGCAAAATGCATACAAACATCAAGAAAACACCTCAAAACAAGGATCCAACATGATAATATGAAACTACATGCAAAAACAAGCAAGTTTCATATAGAGCACAATCAAAACGGAGCAACGGTTCAACACATACACCCTATACAAGATATAACAACAATCTGCCCAAAACAGCAAGTAGGCATATTGCAAGCATCAAAACAACATGCTACAGGACCTCAACATAATAACAAAAGGCATGGGCATGATGTACAAGTAAAGCATTACAAAACATGAACACTGAGATATCTCCAGAAATCACTAGAACATGCTCAAAATGACATGGCAAGATTGCAACTAATAACAGTTTCAGACATTGGCGGAAAATAACATCAGGTTGCAATGTTTAGAGCTATGAAACAACATGTTACAGGAACTTATCATGGCAAACAAAGGCATGGCATGAATCTACTAATTGCATAGAACAAAAGTCCTTTAGTGACCATAAGCCAAAAAGGATCAGAAAATATAGTAACACCCATGTCAATATCGAAAGTTTCGTTAACAGATTCAGCAACATGGCATGTCAAAAACTGATAACAAGTAGGCATGTTTACAAGCTCAATTCACTCACTACAGAGCCTTATATGATAAACTAAGCATACATACATCAAGAAGACATGGCATAGAAGACATACATGGCAAGAACAATAACATAGCATACATGGATCAACCACAACAACCTAGGCAAAATTGAATAACATGTAAACAATCTGCCAGGAAACATTTGATAGCAAAAGTAGAGCTCGATTGGCTCAAGCTATGGCACTCCATAATTGCAAACAAGGGCATGGATGGATATAGCAAGACATGTAGAACAAAACATCCTTAATGAAGTATCTCAAAATATGCATGGAACTCTATGTAGCATCAAGTCAACATGGCATCAAAATATCAGCAAAACAGGGCTGAAATCAGCAGCAACAAGACAGCTAGTTTGCAAGCTTGTGCTAGTCACCACATAGATCACAAAAATACATAGCATACACCCCTGGAAATATGGCATGGCATATTACAAAACACATGTAGGGCTCAAGTTCATAGGGTGCACACATCAATCATAGCAAAAATGACAAAAGTGCATGTTCTGATAAAAATCGGAAACTAACATCACATAGCCCTCTTCCAACAGCATTTCGGGCATCAAGATGAGCTCAAATGAAAATGATGCAATGAGATGAAATGATCTACTTTTCGAGACGAGCATTTTGACATATTATACGCACAAAACGGAGCAATAATGACAGAGATATGATGCAACGAAAATGCAACAAAATTACTGCAGCTTTCGGGACTTAGAGGAAAAATTGGACCTCGAGGAGAAAGTCAACGCGGGCAAAATTACTGCAGCTTTCGGGACTTAGAGGAAAAATTGGACCTCGAGGAGAAAGTCAACGCGGGCACGCGAACCGAGGCTCGCCGGAGTTCGTCGCCGCGGGGGAGGAAGAAGGGCTGCGAGGCTCTCCCGGGCCGGATCCCACCGGATCCGGCGGGCGAGCCGAGGGGCGACGGGAAAGCGCCGGGCGGCACACCTTCGGGCGAGGCGAGGCCGCAGGCGGCGGCAGCGCCACCGGGCGGCGAAGGAGGCGGCCGCGCGGGTGCGAGGCAGCGCCAGGGCGGGGACGGCGCCCGGCGCAGCGGCGGCGGAGCGGAGGCAGCAGCTTTCTGGAGGCAGGGCGGCCGGCGGCGGCGGGCGGTCGACGCTGGCGATGTCGGCGTCGGCGGGGCAGCGCCACGGCGGAACCCGCGGAACGGGCGGCGGAGGCGCTGGCGGCTGCTGCTGAACTGGGCGGGCCGCTGGGCTCGCGGTCATGGCGGGGCAGGAGGGCGGAGGCCACGTGGCGACCTCTCACCGCTGGGGGGCGGTGGAGAAGTGTCCGCGGCGGCGGACGTGTCCGGCGCGTGAGGGCCAATTCTAGGGTTTGGGGTGGAATTGGACAGCGATTTTCGGGTGGGATCTAGTTTTATAGGTAGAGGGAGCTAGGAGAGTCCAAATGAGGTGCGGTTTTCGGCCACGCGATCGTGATCGAACGACCGAGAGCATGGAGGGGAGTTTGGTGGGTTTTGGGCCACTTTGGAAGGGGAGTTGGGCTGCAATACAAAAGAGGCTTTTGCGGTTACCCGGTTAACCGTTGGAGTACCAAACGACCTCCAAATGACACGAAACTTGACAGGCGGTCTACCGGTGCTATACCAAGGCCGCTTGACAAACCTCGGTCCATTCCGAGACCGTTGAATACCCGCACATGAAAAGAGGTAAAAGGGGGCGCCGGGAGACATAGGAGTGCCGGATTGCAAAACGGACAACGGGGAAAATGCTCGGATGCATGAGACGAACACGTATGCAAAATGAAATGCACAAGATGACATGATATAGAATGCAGATGATGACATGGCAAAGAGAGACACGCAAGCAGATGACATGGCAAAGACGGCGAATAACTGGCAGACACCTGGCGCATCGAATCCGGGGCGTTACAGGTTTAATCCGCTGCCGCCATCCATGAGGACTTTTGTAAGTCGAAAGCCGTCCACTATTGGACTAAGTACCAGTGCGGCTGGAGCTCGGGCTGTCTGGAATTTAGGTTCGTCGCTGGCGTTGAAGGTGATGGCTGTGTCGCTCCATGGATTGGTTGTTGCTACTTGGTAGACTTGGCGAGCCAGCGGATTATTCGTTTCGCATATTATTTGATCGAAAGTCTCGAAGACTGTTGATACCGTACCGATGTTGTTGGAGTGGTTTTCCGGGGCTAGAAGCTCCTCTCCACTTTTGGCCACCTGCCGTAATATCCAACATGCTCGAAGGTTATGTGTTGGGACGGCGCCTTCTGTACTGTGAATTTTACAGGGTCCGCTAAGCCATCCCTCTAGTACGGTTCTATGCCCTTTATGGGGTCTTTGCTTTTTGGTTTTTGTATCTGGTGCCTGAGTGTAATGCACCCTTTTGTTGCGGACTAGGGTTGTATTCGGGGCCGGATTGTCCCAAAAATTATTTTGGTTGTCCGAAACTCTCCATCGCACAAGACTTCGTACTATGGGCCTTGGTCGTGGCGTGTAATTTCACGACGGTGGACGGCGTTCAAGAGTCCTCGTCCGTGCAATTATTGCAAAAAATTGAGATTATGTTTTCCTCTCGGCAGTCCTTTATCCTGTCCATAACCGGGAGGAATCGGCCCATGAGTGATGTCTTGTCTCGGCGGGCACTTGCGGATTAGAGATAGATCGCATATGCAGGTGGGTGGGTGGAATTAAGTCCGAACCCTACCCATCTCAAGGCTCGAAGGCCAAGAAGTTTCGAATTTGGAAGCTTGGATTGCTGGGCGTTGTCCAACGAGTGCAGTCCGATGCCCGACTGTAAGTTCATGCTTGATCGAAGTCCGTCCCTCCGCTGGGAATCCGGCATGGGGGTTTGGAAGCCGGACATGACTAGTTTTCAATAGAGGAGAAGCGTCGCCGCATTGTTCCTCTACCACTTGCAACGTGGTGGGTGGCACAGGAGAGTTAATCTCTCGGATCGGTTTTAAGCCCAATCTGTTTGTAGTCATGGCGACTCCTGTGGCGGCGATGCGATCCAAGAGCTCGTTCTGGGCGAGAGCTCTATTGATCCAGCCGCTCGGCGAATTCGAGCTGACGTGAAAATTGCTTTTGACGACTTGAGAGGTCATTGTAGAAGCGGTGGCGGACAGGAGGTCATAAGAAACCACCTAGCGGATTGTTTGGCGGCGGCGAGGGCTCCTTTGATAAAAATACCGTCCTTGAAGACGGGAGGAGGCATCCTTCCTATCGGTGACAACCTGAAGGAACTCTCAATGAAAGCACCAATGTCGGCGTCAAAACGGGCGGATCTCGGGTAGGGGGTCCCGAACTGTGCGTCTAGGCGGATGGTAACAAGAGACAAGGGACACGATGTTTTACCCAGGTTCGGGCCCTCTTGATGGAGGTAAAACCCTACGTCCTGCTCGATTGATATTGATATTGTGGATGTTTACAAGAGTGGATCTACCACGAGATCAAGGAGGCTAAACCCTAGAAGCTAGCCTATGGTATGATTGTAAGGGTTGTTGATGTTGTGTTCTGGACTAGAGCCATCCGGTTTATTTAGACACGGAGAGGGCTAGGGTTACATAGAGTCGGTTACAATGGTAGGAGATCTACATATCCGTATCGCCAAGCTTGCCTTCCACGCCAAGGAAAGTCCCTTCGGACACGGGAGAAGTCTTCAATCTTGTATCTTCATAGTCTTGGAGTCCGGATGATGATGATAGTCCGGCCGATGATAGTCCGCTATCCGACACCCCTAATCCGGGACTCCTCACTCACTTAGCCATAGAATTCTATAATTTTAAATTTCGCGAAACCCCTAGTATTCGAAGACCGAGTTGGGCGCTATCCACGCCTTGGCGGACAATTCCGGTTCCTCGCTCTAAGCGGCATAAGTCTTTAGGGACCGAAAAACCTCTCGAACAGCGACCGCTCTCGCCATATCATGACGGTCAGTTTTAGCTTTCTCCACCGAGGTGCTCGACCCAGCTCAAGCTGGGCACAATCGCGATGGTTCTCCCGTGCTACCTTAGCCGATATAGCGGAACGTAAGGTACCAAAACACGGGAGCCGGGCAAACCCAACTATTGACCCAAGACATGATTCGGAGCCAATTCATATAATGTTATAAGTTCGGGGTGCCGCACTTGTGAAAGTGTTCGGACTTATCACACAATAATTTTGGGATACTTAAGCCCCTGGTGTATTGGCCGTACCAAAGTGTACGGGTGCAACATGTCATGAAATGAACATATGTATAGATAAAGAAAGGAGTGCAATAATAGGCAAAAGCTATGTATTGTTTATTCAAAAAGGTACTGCAATGGAAGCAGAACGATACAAATAGTGCGATAAGCAAGGGATGGGACTATCTAACATGTCCCCCTCCAGGGGTAAGCTGCGATATGGTATGTAAAACAAGTATAATGCTCGTAATAGAGACCACCTGAACACTTGACGTGGCTTTCTGCTTCCCTGGCTGTTGCATCGTGAGTTCGGCGATTCTAGTTCCGGACAGGATTGATGAAAGACGGAGTCCTGAAAGTAAGAAAAAGGAAGAAAAAGGGGAAAAAGAAAAAGAATGACACAATCGGGAGCCCCAGGTGCGGTCGAGCCGCATTCTTGGCGTGTCGTGGTCTTGCCCCTCCCCATATGCCCATGGTATCTCCAGAGCGTAATTATGTACGCGTAATACTAGCTTCGCAATTTCGCGAGGGCGGGGTTGGGGCGGATTACTACGCGATGCTTGAATCGTGCCATGCGGTCTTGTTGTAGGTTACTCCGGTAGCGCTGGCAGGTGTCCCGCGCTTAGTGGCCGGACTCAAGAATTGCTGTGAGAGGCTGCTTTGTACCTCCGCCACGAGGGTCGCCGAGTGCTCCTCCGTTCGGAGAAGGCGTTCGGTGTTTCCATTGACCGTGATTACTCCTCGAGGCCCTGGCATCTTGAGCTTGAGGTATCGTGAGTGCGGCACCGCATTGAACTTTGCAAATGCGGTTCGTCCGAAAGCATGCATGATAGCCGCTGTGGAATGGGACGATGTCGAAGATTAACTCTTCACTTCGGAAGTTATCCGGGGATCCGAAGACCACTTCGAGTGTAACTGAGCCCGTACAACTGGCCTCTACACCCGGTATGACGCCTTTAAAGGTCGTTTTTGTAGGTTAAATCCTTGAGGGGTCTATGCCCATTTTGTGCACTGTATCCTGATAAAGCAGGTTGAGGCTGCTGTCGCCGTCCATCAGGACTCTGGTTAGGTGAAATCCGTCGATAATTGGGTCAAGAACCAATGCGGCGAAACCGCCGTGACGGATGCTAGTGGGGTGGTCCCTTCGATCGAAGGTGATCGGGCAGGAAGACCATGGGTTGAACTTCGGGGCGACTGGCTACATCGCATATACGTCCCTTAGTGCACGCTTTCGCTCCCTTTTGGGTATATGGGTTGCGTATATCATGTTCACCATCCACACTTGCGTGGGAAAACCCTTCTGTCCTCTATTGTTCGGCGGCCGGGGCTCTTCCTCGTCATCGCTATGCAGCCCCTTGTCATTGAGTTCGGCACCTAACTTGCCTGCTTGCTTGAACACCCAACAGTCCTGTTGGTGTGATTGGCTGGTTTTCGGGGTGTCACGTGCTCCGCACAAGCGATCGAGTATTCGGTCCAAGTTGGATGGGCCCTGGGTATTTGTTTTGAATGGCTTCTTCCGCTGACCGGGTTTAGAACCTCTGAATCCGGCATTGACGGCCGTATCTTCAGTGTTATCGCCGTTAATGCGGTGCTTGTTCTTGTTGCGACGCGACCTGCCATTGTTGTCCTTGGTATCCAAACTATCAGGATGTTTGGCCAAGTTGTTGCTTCGAGCTAGCCAGCTGTCCTCTCCCACACAAAAGCGGGTCATGAGTGTTGTGAGGGCTGCCATGGATTTTGGTTTTTCCTATCCTAGGTGCCGGGCAAGCCACTCGTCGCAGATGTTATGTTTGAAGGCTGCAAGGGCCTCTGCATCCGGACAGTCAATGATTTGATTTTTCTTTGTTAGGAACCGTGTCCGAATTGTCGGCCGATTCTTCCGCTGCTGGATTATGTGGCTAAGGTCATCGGCGTCGGTGCTCGCACATATGTGCCTGGAAGTTATCAAGGAATACGGCTTCGTGTCCTCCCAACAACCAATTGATTCTCTTGGCAAGCTGTTGAGCCAATGCCGAGCTGGTCCTTTAAGCTTGAGTGGGAGGTATTTGATGGCATGTAGATCATCACCGCGGGCCATGTGGATATGGAGGAGATAATCCTCGATCCGCACCGCAGGATCTGTGGTACCATCGTATGATTCGATGTTTACGGGCTTGAAGCCCTCGGGATTTGATGATCCATTACTTCATATGTGAAGCATAGTGGGTGTCTTGGCGCCTCAGTATTGGGCTATATCACGGCGTAGCTCATATGAGCTTTGTCTCTCGTGTTCGCCCGGCGGGTTTGCTATATCCGGCGCGACGGTAATCATCCCGCATCGTTGGGCGCCACGCGATCCATGGATCGATCTTGTATGTTTTGCCTTATCCTCAATATATCTCGCAAGTCCGACGCGTTTTCCGTGCCTTGGTACTTTTTGGCGGCGTCGGGGTGTGGCTTGAGCGGAGGGCCGAGAGGCTTCTCATCGCGACCACAGGGTGTGGTCTGCCATGTCGTCTTGTGGTGACTTGGGTGCTTCGTCCTCTAGTCGAGGCAACGGCCTGCGTTTGGGGTAGCTTTTGGAGGCGTTCGAGTTCATACTCTTGGCTGCAAGGACTTCATCCATCCGCCGCCTAGCGGTCTTGATCAGCTCTAAGCTGTTGCTGCTTTTCTTGAGGCAGCTTGCCGTGGCTATAAGCCCGTGTTTGAAACGCTTCTGTTGGCGGAATCCTCGAGCACGACAAATTAAATGTAAATCGAGGCTTGACTCATCTTCGGAGGGAGGCGCATAATTACCGTCCTCGACCTCTCTTTCTGCCGACCGTCAGGCGGACTTGCTTCTCCTCCTCCTGCTGCCGAGTCCTGCTTGGAGGGTTCTCTTCAACCTTGTCCGGGTGTTATTATCTCCGTGCGGAATCACCGCTTTTATTGTGGCGGGATTTAGAGCGGCGTCGCTGGCGCCGGGCGCTTCGGGCTTGTTTCTTGGAGGGTCATCCTCCGTTGTTCCATCGCTGTTCCCATCTTTTGGGATGTCCATCGATATATGTCATATGACAAGGTGGCCTTCGATTGCCCTCGTAGGCGCTGGTCTTGGTCGCCTCGGCCTCGCTGTCCTGCACTGGTCGATGTCTTGAGTTGAAGTCTAGCATGTCGGTTAAATCATCGGCAATGGCTACAAAGTGGGTGGTGGGTGGGCGTTGAATTTCTTCATCGTCGCATCCCAACCTTCCTGTCCGTAGTCCGCCAGGGCTCTCCGATAAAGAGAGACTTTAGTGAATTCAGGATGTCGCCAAAGGCGAGTGCTGAAAGATGTCCGCGCGATGAACTCCATGACCGGCGCCCAATCGGATTCGATTGGCGGGGCGGAGGGTTCGAGTCTGGAGAGGAGTCCGGTACCCGAGTCGAGGTCTTCGCAGCGACAGGGATGGAGTTGGCTCGATCTCCGTAGAGATTGTAGCCCCGAGGCGGTGTACAACCACTCGTCCTCGATCGGGAATCCGGCTCGGATTAAGGGTCGAGCGGATCTTGATGCGGCCTCGAGGCACTCGCTCGGTGTAGAGCTAGATCATGCCCATCGAGACAAGGCGGCATGCTTATTGCGGCTCGAATCCGTCGAGATCAAGTCTCCGCGGATATCGGCCGTATAGTTCAAACTTCCAAATCTGACCTAATGGCCAGGGCGTAGCTTCGATCTGCTCCAGATGGCCAAGCGAATTGGCTGCAGCAGTAAAGCCGCCAACACGAAGATCTGTCCGGGAGAAAAGTCTCACCTGGACCACGCCGTTGTTGATGATCGAAGGAGCCATCGGGCCTATCGGTGATGACACAGAGGAACTCTCAATGAAAGCACCAATGTCGGTGTCAAAACCGGCGGATCTTGGGTAGGGGGTCCCGAACTGTCCCTCTAGGCGGATGGTAACAGGAGACAAGGGACACGATGTTTTTACCCAGGTTCGGGCCCTCTCGATGGAGGTAATACCCTACTCCTTCTTGATTAATATTGATGATATGGGTATACAAGAGTAGATCTACCACGAGATCAAGGAGGCTAAACCCTAGAAGCTAGCCTATGGTATGATTGTTGTTCGTCCTACGGACTAAAACCCTCCGGTTTATATAGACACCGGATAGGTTAGGGTTACATAGAGTCGGTTACAATGGTAGGAGATCTACATATCCGTATCGCCAAGCTTGCCTTCCACGCCAAGGAAAGTCCCATCCGGACACGGGACGAAGTCTTCAAACTTGTATCTTCATAGTCTTGGAGTCCGGCCGTGACGATAGTCCGGCTATCCGGACACCTCCTAGTCCGGGACTCCCTCACCCGTTGTTGGCATGGGAGAATCCGGCGGATGAGCATCACCTGGATTACGTCGACAAGCCTGAGATTCTTGTCCACCAGGTTTCGGACGCATGTTTGGAGTCCGGCTAGCTCGTCCGAATTCCCCCACGTCAGGCCCGTCTCTTTCCATGACGAGAGCCGTGTGGGGAAGCCAGATTTGAATTCGGGGGCCGCCACCCATTCGGGGTCGCGTGGCTCGGTGATGTAGAACCACCCCGATTGCCACCCCTTCATTGTCTCCACAAAGGCGCCCTCGAGCCATAGGACCTTGGCCATCTTGCCAACCATGGCACCTCCGCACTCTGCTTGACGGCCGCCCACTACCTTCGGCCTGACATTGAAGATCTTCAGCCATAGGCCGAAGTGGGGCTGGATGCAGAGGAAGGCCTCGCACACGACGATAAATGCCGAGATGTTGAGGATAAAATTCGGGGCCAGGTCGTGGAAGTCTAGGCCGTAGTAGAACATGATCCCCCGGACAAGTGGGTGAAGTGGAAAACCTAGTCCACGGAGGAAGTGGGGGAGAAACACTACCCTCTCATGGGGCCTGGGGGTTGGAATGAGCTGCCCACGTCGGGCAGCTCAGCGCGATGTCATGGGACAAATATCCGGCCTCCCGTAGTCTTGTGATGTGCCCCTCCGTGACGGAGGAGGCCATCCACCTGCCTCCCGCTCCTGACATGGTTGGAGAAGGTTGAGGTGGTATGTGCGGACTTGGGACCTGGAGCTCGAGTGCGCGGAAATGGATGAGCAAAGGAGGAAGAAGGCATAGGTGAAAAGGTAGATCCTTATCCCCTTATATGGACGGACGAAGCTATGCGTCCCCCACCAGCCTGGTAAAACTCGCTTATCTCCCAAGCGCCGTAATCAATGGCGCGGATGGGTTACCCACGTCCGTATTGATGAGAATCCCGGAATAAGGGGGCACGATCTATGCTTTGATAAGACGTGCCAAGGAAACCGCCTCGCTAAACACGCTAAGGTGGAACGGTAAAAAACAATTCATATAAAGGCCTGGTCGTGGTGTGATGTCACGCGCGGAATACGTTAGCAGATCTGTGCAAAAGTTATTCTCTATACGGTGGTATGTGGAACTTGTTTTGCAGAGCCGGACACTATCCTTGTGTTCAAAACCTTCTATGAAGTATTCGGAGGAGGAACCCGCCTTGCAATGCCGAAGACAATATGAGCACCGGACTCGTCGTCATTGAAGCCTGGTTCGGGAGCTCTTGAGGAGTCTGGACTAGGGTGTGTCCGGATAGCGAACTATCATCACGGCGGACTCCAAGACTATGAAGATACAAGATTCAAGACTTCGTCCCGTGTCCGGATGGGACTTTCCTTTGCGTGGAAGGCAAGCTTGGCGATCTGGATATGTAGATCTCCTACCATTGTAACCGACTCAGTGTAACCCTAACCTATCTGGTGTCTATATAAGCGGAGGGTTTTAGTCCGTAGGACGAACAACAATCATACCATAGGCTAGCTTCTAGGGTTTAGCCTCCTTGATCTCGTGGTAGATCTACTCTTGTACTACCCATATCATCAATATTAATCAAGCAGGAGTAGGGTATTACCTCCATCGAGAGGGCCCGAACCTTGGTAAAAACATCGTGTCCCTTGTCTCCTGTTACCATCCGCCTAGACGCACAGTTCGGGACCCCCTACCCGAGATCCGCCGGTTTTTACACCGACAATGACCTTCTCCTTTGAGCCTCCCATCGTGCTTGTTAACGGGCAAACCAACACCAACACCAGGCGGCTGGTCTGCGCCATATAGAAAATTCTCACAGAAAGAGGTGCACTCTTGTGTCAGATAGCCCTGGACGATGCTTCCATCCGGACGGGACATGTTACGAATGAATCCTTTGATGATCCCATTCATCCTCTCAAACAACATCATGTTGTGCAAGAATGACGGCCCCAGGTCTATTGTTGTCCACAATATGGACACACAGATGCACCATGACGTCAAAGAACGCGGGCAGGAAGTACATCTCAAGCTTATTCAGTATCACAACGATCCCTTCCTATAGCCTTCGGAGCTACTTCACACTGATCGACTTTCGAGAGATGACGTCGAAAAAGTTGCAGAGACCAATAAGCGTGTCATGGATGTGCTTGTCCATTATCCCTCTAAGGGCAACAGGTAGTATCTGCGTCATCATCACATGACAGTCATGTGACTTCATCCCACTGAACCTTTTCTTGTCCGTGTCTAGATATCTGCTTATCTTGCCACAGTAACCGGAACTAACTTTGACTCTGGTAAGGCACTTAAAGAATTGATCGATCTCAGCCTGACTTAAGGTGAAGCAAGAAGGGGGGCAATAATCATCTTACTTTAATTTCTTGCCCTTCTTCTCCCACGCCTCTATCTCCGTCTCTGTATCGTCTAACTTTCTACGGGGCGGCATGTGCAGATCTTCCCTGATATTCAAATCTTGCAAGTATTTTCTTGCCTTCGGCCCATCGTTGGTCTTATCCGACATGTTCATTAGTGTTGCGAGCAAGCTCTCAAGGACATTCTTACAGATATGCATTTGATCAAGGCAATGAGGTGTATCGAGTTTGTGCCAGTACTCCAAGTCCCAGAACACAGACCTCGTATTCCATACCTTCAAAGAGCTCCCGGCGCCTTTTTCATCGTCTTCTTGGCGCGAGCACTTTGTTCCCGCTTTTCAACAGCTCATCAATTTCGGCGCCGCTCCACTTACGTGGAGGTCCTCGATGCTCAGCTGACCATTGAATAGATCTCCACGGTTTCTCCACGGGTCGTCCGGTTCGATCCATCTTCGATGCCCCATGTACACGATTTTCCCAGACCTGCCATCTTTCCTTGACGTTAGTTGCTGAGACGCCGTATCATCCATGCACCGCCTGCATCCGCAATATCCATGGCACACCTGGCCTGCGACATATCCGTAACCGAGATAGTCGTGCACCGCCGTGATCAACGCGGCTCTCATGTAGAAATACTCGCCTTTGCTGGCGTCCCATGTCTTGGCCTGTGTTTTCCATAACGTGTCTAACTCCTCTTGAAGTAGCCCCAAATACAGGTTAATATTATTTCCTGGTTGTTTCGGCCCTTGAATCATCATGCTCATGTGAATGTACTTCGACTTCATGCACAACTAGGGGGAGGTTGTACATCCATACAAACTCGGGCCATGTGCTATGGTTGGTGTTCTGGTTGCCAAACAGATTCATGCTATCGGTACACGCGCCGAGCACGATGTTCCTTGCATCACATTCAAAATACTGATAGAAGCCGTTCAACGCTCTCCACTGGCTTCCATCCTTGACGTGTCTCAGCTTCAGATCATCTCCATCGTCGGGCTTCTCCCTCTCCGCGTACCAGCGCATGAGCTTCTTCCTTGGGATCTATGAAATACCGCTGGAGACGAGGAGTGATCGGTAAGTACCATACAACTTTTTGGGGACGTTTCTTCTCGGCCTTCTTGTATCAAGAAGCATTGCACACTGGATAGCTTGTTTTTTCCACATGCTCCTTCCGATAAATTATGCAATCGTTGATGCATGCATGGTACCTAACGTGCGGTAGATCAAGAGGGCACACGATCTTCTTAGCCTCGTCCACACTAGTAGGACATAGATTCCCCGCGGGAAGAACATCCTTTAGGTACTTGAGATGCTCATCGAGGCTAGTGTCGGTGCATTTGTTTTTAGCCTTCGTCTTCAGGAGTTGGAGCGTGAAAATCAAGCGGGTCACCTCAGGATTGCAACCATCATACAATGGAGTGTTCGAGTCTACCACCAGTTGCTGCAGCTTAGCCTCCTCTCTAGAAGCAGCTCTCTCAGTACTCGTCTCCTTGCAAAGCAGTGCTTGAACATGAGGGTCCCGCACGATTGAACTTAGTATCGACGAACTCTGCGGCGTGGAGTCCATGTTCTATCCGCTACCATGTCCGGCCTCTTCTCCGCCGCCATTATCGATCATCTCTTCGTCTTGCCCCGTGTCGTCATTGCCTGCCCCGTCGGCGTCCTCAACATCATCATCCTCATCTTCAATTATCCACTGAGTATAGCCATCCATGAAACCAGTCATGAGCAGGTGCGCTTCGACACGACCTTCGTCATAGGGTCGAGCCAAACTATTCCTTTGCATCTTCGACACGGACATAAAACCTTTGTCAGGTTATTTTCTTTCATGTCCTGCACCGCCGACCGCAACCACCTGTCCACCATCGTTCCACTGACCATCATGAACGCCTGCACGGTAATAATAAAAAAATTGATTATAAAAATGTGTGCATATGCATCAAAGTCATACAAAAATTTGGCATGACCTTCCCTAAAAATAGGACATATAGATCTAGGGTTTGTCCGGAATTCGCCGAAACGGAAATAAATCGACATTTCGGCAAAACATAGGCAACTCACAAGCACAATGCGGCGTCAACTCATGCCACACACACAATTTCCATCATATTGCCCAATTATCATATCGCACACACATACCCATATTTCCATTCTTGCAAAAGCATGAATTTTTAATCACACATATCTCGAGACCGAGCACATGCACTGTGGAGATGATGATGTAGTAGGGAGATCAAAAGTGCACAAAGCTCTTCTTGACAAAGCTAGATCTAGTTAGGGGGCACATAGGTCACTTCACTAAATGCTACATCTACCTAGCTAGCTAATTTGGGAGGAGACAACTTCAACTAGTCGAGGGGGAAGGAAAAAGAGAAAGGAGATGCATTAATGGAGGTGGTGTAGTTAGCGAGGAGTAATAAAGAGAGAGAAAGGTAGGTAGAAGAGGGAGAGTAATGGGGGGAGAAGTATTGAGGAAGAAGGAAAGTGAGGGAGAGAGGAGGTGGGAGGTAGGGGAAAGTGAGGAAGAGAGGAGATGGGGGAGGGGGAGGGGGAGGGAAAAGGTGGTATTATGCGCCTTACTTAGCATCAGCAGGCAAATAAAGTGCACTCTTCGCTAAGAACATAGCAGCAGCACGCTTCCTGCACACGCGCTACAGCTAAGCGAGGCCTGCCATGTGGCCAGTTTCAAAATTAGCAGTAGCGACAGGGAAAAAAGCACGCTACTACTATTACTTTAGCAGTAGCACGGGTCACAGCAGTGCGCTGCTACTAAACCTTGGTTGGTGGGTACTGTCTGTCAATTTTACTAGCAGCGCGGTTCCACTGGGCCACGCTACTGCTAACTGAGTAGCAGTAGCGCTTGTTTTGAACCTGCGCTACTGAAAATTAGCAGTAGCGCCTCTTTTTGTACCGCGATGCTGCTAAGATTCTGTTTATAAGGTTTTCCCTAGTAGTGTCGTCTTCATCTCCCTCATGGGAGGAGAGAGCTTTGGTATCTTCGGACACTATGTCCGAAGTACCTTTACGGTGAAGGCCGCTTCTGGCCTCCTTGCCTTTCTTCTTGGCCTTCTTCTCCGGCGCCTGGTACGGCGCCCGAACCAGCATCTTCGTTCGTAGAGGGATAGCTGGGTCTTCAGGTAGTGGAGCTAGATATTGGATCCGCTCCGCCTTCTTCGTCCAGCCCCGAAGGATGAGGGGAGGGCTTAGCATACTCCTTGGATCTACAAGTTGAGGTTCTGTTTGGAAATCTGAAAACATATTGGATTAGCCGGATGAGCTCAGTCGAGGCCGAGGTCTTCAGTCGTTCCCGGCCACGACTTCTGGGCTTTGAAAAGCAGCTTCCAGATTTCTTCGTGCATCGTGCCAAAGAATCGCTACAAGGTCCGAGGGCCGGCCGGATTGAACTCCCTCATATGGAGAGTCCAGCGCTGACAGGGGAGAATCCGGCGAAAAAGCATCACCTGGATCACGTCGGCAAGACTGGTATTCTTCTCTATCATACTCTTGACCCGCTTCTGCAGCATCATCACCTCGTCGGACGACGCCCAGTCCGAGCCCTTTTTGATCCACGATGTGAGCCGCATTGGAGGCCCAGATTTGAACTCAGGGGTGGCGGCCCATGCGGCGTCGTGAGGTTCCGTGATATAGAACCACTCATGTTGCCATCCCTTCACGGTCTCCACAAATGCCCCCTTGGGCCAGGTGATGTTGGGAAGCTTGCTCACCATGGCGCCGCCACAATCCGCGTGTTGACCATCAACCACTTTCGGCTTCACGTTGAAGACCTTGAGCCACAGGCCGAAGTGGGGGGGGCGCGGAGAAACGCCTCACATACAACGATGAATGCCGAAATGTGGAGGAAGGAATTCGGGGCTAGATCGTGAAAATCCAGCCCATAATAGAACATGAGCCTGTGGACGAAAGGGTGGAGAGGAAACCCTAGTCCCTGGAGAAAGTGGGGGATGAACACTACCCTCTCATTGGGCTCCGGAGTAGGGATGATCTGCTTTTTGGCTGGAAGCTGATGCGCGATGTCCGCGACCAAGTAGCCCGCTTCCTGGAGTTCCTTGACGTTCCTCTCCGTAATGGAGGAAGCCATCCACTTACCCTGCTCGCCGGATCTGGACATGGCTGGAGTGTTTGGTGGGGGCGGAAAAGATTGAAACTTGGGCGCTGGAGCTCAAGGACGGAAGGGCTGAGGAAGAAGAAGGCGTGGGGTAAAAAGATGGGTCCTTATCCCCTTATAAAGGCAGTGAATATCAAGCGCCCCTCACAAGCCTTAAAACTCGCCTATTCCCAAGGGGTCGTGTAGACGGCACAGTTGGATTACCCAAACCCGTATTGATGAGAATCCCGCAATAAGGGGACACGATCTCTGCTTTGACAAGACGTGTCAATGGGGGCCGTGCCTCAAAACACGCAGCAGGAGGCCACAAAACGGTTCAAGATAATAATAAGGCTAGACGTGACGTCTTGCTGAAAAAGCTGTAAGTGGACATGCCTTATTTTGTTTAAGTATTTCGCCCTTGTGGTTCCGGGTTGTAACTGTTATGCGGAGCCGGATATAGTTCTCTTGTTCAACAGCTTTGAAGTATTCGGAGGAGGAACCCGCCTTGCAATGCCAAAGACAACCTGCGCGCCGGACACATCGTCATTGAAGAATGGTTCAGGGGCTACTGGGGGAGTCCTGGATTAGGGGGTCCCCGGGCGCCTGGGCTATGTGACATGGGCCGGACTGATGGGCCGTGAAGATACAAGATAGAAGGCATTTCCCCGTGTCCGGATGGGACTCTCCTTTGCGTGGATGGCAAGCTTGGCATTCGGATATGAAGTTTCCTTTCTCTTTAAACCGACTCTGTACAACCCTAGGCCCCTCCGGTGCCTATATAAACCGGAGGGTTTAGTCCATAGAGGCAATCACAATCATACAGGCTAGACATCTAGGGTTTAGCCATTACGATCTCGAGGTAGACCAACTCTTGTAACCCCTATACTCATCAAAGTCAATCAAGCAGGAAGTAGGGTATTACCTCCAATAAGAGGGCCCGAACTGGGTAAACATCATGTCCCCTGTCTCCTGTTACCTTCGATCCTCAGACGCACAGTTCGGGACCCCCTACCCGAGATCTGCCGGTTTTGACACCGACACCAGCCGCCAAGATAGGGAGTCGGGGGCACCCTCCTTATCAAGCGGTAGAAGAGCGATGTCCTAGAGGAAGGAGTCCCAGGCGGCCACCTCTTGGGGGCCGAAGGGGTGCCGGAAAGCGAGCCACCCTAAGTCAATAAGGGTCGTCTCGACGGAGACCCGAGGGTCAACCGCGATGGAGAATAATTCTGGGAACCGGGCGACCAGGGGTGAGTCCCCCACCCAACGATCGAACCAGAACAGAGTCGCGGAACCGGAGCCAACCGAGACGGACATGCCAATTCGGAGGACGGGAAGGAGCTGAATCACGGACTGCCAGAACTGGCAGCCACTGGAGCGCTGGCAGAAGGCTAGGGATTGACCATGAAGGTATTTATTTCTGATGATGGTAAGCCAGAGTCCCCCATCCCCATTGGCGATCGTCCAAAGCTAGTAGGTCAGGAGAGCGATGTTCATGCGTCTAGAGGACGAGATCCCAAGACCTCCCTGGTCCTTGGGCTTGCAGATGTCAGGCCAGCTCACCATATGGTATTTCTGCTTCTCGCCCTCGCCTTCCCAAAAGAACCTGGACTGGTACTTGGCGATCTCCTGATGCAGGGTCTCATGGAGGCTATAGAAGCTCACGAGGAACCATAGGAGGCTGGATAGCGAGGAGTTAATGAGGATCACCTGGCGGCCTTCGAGAGCCACCTACCCTTCCACGGCTCTACCCGGTACTGCATTCTAGTCACCGCAGGGCGGAGGCCGGCCACGTTCAGTCTCTGGCCAAGGGTAAGAATTATTATCTGTACACTTCCTCACTTCATGGAAGTATGTCCACACCCTCTTCCAAAATGTCGTCCCTTTTTTGGGGTCTTGTCCAATTTCAGTCCACGCTTCGCAAATCAACTTGTCCTCATCTTGTGTGTATCCTCCCGCCCGGATGCTTTTCCGCCTCCTTTGAGCATTTGCTGAGAGAGCTCCTCATGGAATAATTGCTCTTCGTCGATGTCCACACCATCTTCTTGCCCTCTGTTGCCGTGGTCGTCGGTGTCTTCTTGCCCTTCAACGTCCATATCCTCTTGCCCTTCCATGTACTTGGCCACGACCATCTTGGCTTTGGGTCTCGTCATCATCGTACGCTCATCCACACTCGTTGATCATGCCCTACATGAATTCATTGCAGTAGGTCGGGTCTTTATGAGTCGGCCTTGGGGTAGGTGCTTCATCAAACAGCTTGCAGGCACTGGGATAGCTGCCCGTAAAGATCTCCAGCGCACACTTCTTTTGCGTCCCGGTGGACTGGCCGGCCACTGGTGCAACGTTGAGGTCGAGGGTCGCCACCACGGGGAATGCCGGCGCAATTTCACTCATTACCGTGGCCGAAGAAATGGGATGCGCCCAGGTCGTGTGGAGGATGGAACCCATACGACATTGGCGGCGTCGAGGTGCGCTGCGACTTCGGATGTGGCGGCCGGGTTACCGACGAGCCCATGTTGGCCACAACCGCAGTGGCAGTGGCAAAAATGGTCGGCTCGCCACGAATCCCTACCATGAGAAGGGCACGCTGCATGGCCTGGGCGACAATGAGATCAGTTCTCCGCATCGGCGTCCTTGCGCCGCGCGACCTCGACTGCGGCGCGGGCTGTGGCGACATCTTTTTGGTTTGGCACCACCTTCATCCGGCCAACCCTCTTCGCCGTTTCGGCGGCCCTCTACTCCGGCGTGAGCTCCTTCTTGGACTTCTTTGGGCGCATGGCATGGGCGGCCACGTTGTTGGCCGTGGCGTCTGGGATGAAGGCGGTGACGGGGTTGGGCGTGTCGTCTATGGCGCAAGGACGAGAGAG
Source organism: Aegilops longissima (assembly GCA_021605205.1). NCBI lineage: Eukaryota > Viridiplantae > Streptophyta > Magnoliopsida > Poales > Poaceae > Aegilops > Aegilops longissima. The sequence goes on from CM038682.1 coordinate 696,977,259, forward strand.
TTTTTGGGGAGAGGGGTCAGGGGAGGACAAGGAAGGGCGTCACGGGCATCCGCGCCGATGCAAACCCGGACTAAAATTGGGTCAGAAATAGATCACGGCAAACAAAAAATGACACGCGTTCGTTTGTGTCTCCACCTTTAGGTGCACGTTTACCCGCATGGACCCAAACGAACGTGGACGGATGAAACGGGTCAAGCGTTAGAGTTGACCTTACTTCGGGGGAGGAAGAATGGGGTGGAGGATTTGCATCTGAGCGCCCCGCGAAAACTGGTAGTAGTACTAGCGAAGATGGACGCTGGATGGTAAGTTTTCGTGGCGCTCGCGTAACACATCCTGGCCATTGCCGGACGAATTCACGCGTCTGCCGATGTGTCCATGTGGAACTCGGATTTCTGACACGTTTCCTTGATCCGAATTGCAGTGGAGCTCGCCTTGCACATCATCAGAACTTATATAAGCGTACTACATCTACAAGAGAATTCATCGCTTTCCTTGATCGCCCAACCTTGTGCCTACACCCGCGAGAAAAGAGCACCACCGCTAGCGTCCGCCGCCACGCCATGGCCGCGCCCACGCAGAGCAGCCCGCTCCGCCGATGGAAGCGTTTCTTCCGCGCCTTCGACTCTGTGGATGCCGCCATCAAGCCCTCCGACCCTGACCACTCACGCGACGAGCTCCGGCGCGCCAGGGTCGACATCGTGGAGCAGCTCTGCGACGCCGCGAACGACGATCAGGCGGAGCGCCTCTGCAAGATTCTCGACGACCACATGGCGGAGTCCCTTGAGACGCTGCGACTGGTTCCGGTGATGCCCAACCTGTTGGCTTCCACGGACCTCGGCAAGTCCGTCTGCGCGCTGCGCAGGCACGAGTCGGAGCGCGTCCGCGTCCTGGCCAGAGGCCTCGTGAGCGGGTGGAGGGCGTCGATGCAGGACGAGCTCGCCAAGGTCAGAGACGCGCTGCACAAGCTTGACAACATCAACATGCCGCAGACAAAGGAGATCACCGTCGATCAGCAGCAGCAACATGTCTCCGCCGATTCTGACATAGCCAAGACGAAGGCGTCGGTCATGAAGACGGTGGCAATCAGAAAGGATGCGTCCGGTTCCGCCGCAGGGGACTGTGCCGGGTTCTGCTCGGAGGAGAAGATGGAAGCCGCGAAACGCAAATTCCGCCAAGGTTACCAAGAAGCAGAGGACGCCAAACGGGTGCGCAGGACACAGTTGGTGCAGGCGCCCAAGATGATGCAGCCAATGCCAATGAGGAGGTGCAGCAGCTCCATGGTCAAGAAAACCTTCTCGATCAGGACGCAGCTTCACATGGCTTAGGGCTCTAGAACTCAAACAGTTGGAAAGATCTAAACTAATGTTTCTGTATCCTTCTTTTCGAACATTCAGTACTGCAGTTGTAACTAGCATGACTGTAATGCAGTTGCTTGCTTGTCTGTTATGTACATGATCGAAGGAAGTTGATGAACTGAAAGTGAGATTGGGTGTTACAAATCTACTGACATGTTCAAAGAACTTGGGAAGAAATTGCTCGTCGTGTTGGGAAAGATGTGCTAGCCTTGAAGGTGAAACAACTGCTGGCCATGCTGGGTTGTTTTACAAAGGGAGTAGTATAATAACACGGTTGGAGCATGTCTGAAGAATTTAGCATGCAATGGAATTAGCCAAACACTTTCTGACAGACCTTCTTCTGTAGTGGTATCCAATCGTATTGCTCTTCTTTGCCTCTCCTACCAGTTCCTGTTACACCAACAAGATTGCTTCTGTGATCGAACTGTTCTAAGTGACTGTTGTTGTTCAGGAGAAAAAGAAGATATGTGCGCTCCCTCAAGAAAAAGTTTACATCGAATTTGTTTGTTGTATCAGGAGGGCACCAAAAAGCTCAATTGCACTTGCTCTATGAATTTTGCAACTGCTGCCAATTTTGTTCAATACGATTGGTGCCAATATCGGGCCAATTTCATGCCACATTGCAGAGAAAATAAATACTTACAACAATGGTGTTTACTCCATGGAATTCACATATTTATTGACATAGATCCACTGGATTACAAGGGGAGTACAATGCCTGATGCATCATCTGAATTCACAGTACTATACAACTTTATTAAAAATCAACTCAATTACAGGAAAATGTCGACAGCATTCACAGGTGTTGCAGTTTCTCCTCTGCCTCTGTAATCCTGAGCAGCATCAACCAACCCAACCGAGCATCAACGTGGCGCAACCCGGTGGTGCAGAGTAGAGCAAGAGAGCAGCAATAGCAGCACAGGGAGCGAGTTTAATGTACAAGTGCTATTTTCTTCCCGAAATGGCACTTACCATGCACTTACCGATGGTGACTTGTTCTGCAAAGTATGATGTGGTCTATTGTCCCACCAGAGCCCTGTAATCGTCTAGCACACGACGCTTTTTTTCAGACCGTATTTCCCTACACTAATCCCGTTCTATGACAAGCACGTTGACTTGGAGCTACTCTCCAACGAATTTACCTGCTCCCCGACACCTCACGGTCTGCCGTTACCGACACGCGTAACGAAATGGTCAGGAGTTGTTTGTTTTTCTACATTATTACTTGTGATTTACTACTACACATACGATTAGGGATTAGGAAGACCTTCCGTTAGCCGTAGAATATTAGCACAAGGGAGTAGGGGGACCTGCTATTAGCCGTAAAATAAAAAAGTTGGTATATGTTGCTTCTCTTTTCATTCTTGAGCTAAAATGAGTAAAGATTTGCTAAAGAAGGAGAGGAAATTATAGCTACCCTTGGCTGCACATGTTCCTCGGCGAGTTTGGGTAAGGCCGCAACTCGTTCTTGATCTAAACTACCATCCATGTTCCTGTATGGCTCATGGATTCAGTTGCAGGAACACTACGTTGTGGCCATAAGGTTTTCAGCCAAGATCATCAAGAAAGCCATGCTCCAGCGGCCCCGCTCTGCATCAAGCAGCAGCGACAAAAGCAGCCATGCCTTTTCATAGCCTCGCTGTTGTGCTGCTGCTGCTCTGTTTTGCTTCTCCGACAAGTTCCTGCACGGAGCATGAGAGCACCGCACTTTCTGACTTCCTAGGCGGGCTTGTGCAGGGCGGCAACGGTGGCCTCAACGTGTCATGGGCGAATGGCACCGACTGCTGCGAATGGGAAGGCATCGTCTGCAGCAGTGATGGCACAGTCACAGATGTCTTGTTGGCTTCCAAAGGCCTCAGAGGGGTCATCTCACCATCCCTCGCCAATCTTACGGGGCTCTTGCACCTCAACCTATCTCATAATTCTCTTGAAGGCTGCCTACCAGTGGAATTGTTGTCCTCCACAAGCATCGTCGTCCTCGATGTCAGCTTCAACCGCCTCGATGGTCATCTGCAAGAGATCCAATCCTCAAATCATAGTTTTCCTATCAGGGTGCTGAATATCTCAAGCAACTCCTTCACAGGACCGTTTCCGTCCAAAACATGGAAGGTGATGAAGAGTCTGGTTGCTCTTAGTGCAAGCCACAACAGCTTTGAAGGACCCATATCGTCTTCTATCTGCATCAATGGCCCATCATTTGCCATGCTTGACCTCTCACATAACAAATTCAGTGGCAATATTTCTCAGGGGTTTGGCAGTTGCGCCATGCTGAGAGTGCTAAAGGTTGGCCACAACAACCTTAACGGACCTCTCCCCAATGGACTATTCAATGCTACCTCACTGGAGCACCTCTCTTTGGCCAACAATGGTTTGGAAGGTGTTCTTGATGGTTCCAGCATAGTCAAATTAAGCCGTCTGGCTGTCCTTGATCTTGGATTGATTGGTCTCAGTGACAAGATTCCAGACTCTGTCGGCCAGCTAAGAAGATTAGAGGAACTCTACTTGGACAACAACAATATGTCTGGTGAGCTGCCATCGGCACTAGGTAACTGCTCAAATCTCAGATACATTACCATCAGAAACAACAGTTTTACCGGGGATCTCAGCAGAGTCAATTTCACCATGCTGGATCTGAGGATAGCTGATTTTTCGATGAACCTCTTCACCGGTCCAATTCCTGAAAGTATCTACTCATGCAGCAATCTAGTTGCGCTGCGGCTGGCTTATAACAACTTTCATGGCTACTTCTCACCAAGAATAGGCAATCTCAGGTCCCTCTCCTTCTTTTCAGTTACCAACAACTCCTTTAAAAATATCACAAATGCACTTCAGATGCTCAAGATCTGCAAGAACCTCACCTCCCTGCTTATCGGAACCAACTTCAAGGGTGAAACCATACCACAGGATGAAACAATTGATGGTTTTGAGAATCTTCAGGTACTGACCATAGATGCTTGCCCATTGGTCGGGAAAATTCCTCTTTGGATATCAAAGCTTGCAAAATTGAAGATGATAGATTTATCAGTAAACCAACTCAGTGGACCAATACCATCCTGGATTGATGAACTGGGCTTCCTATTCTACCTACACATATCAAGCAACAACTTTACAGGGAATATAGAAGTTGCATTGACAAAGTTGCCGATGCTACTATCAGAGGAAAATGTTGCCAAGTTGGACCCGAAGTTCCTTGAGTTGCCTGTATTTTGGACACATCACGTCAATACCGGATGGTCAGTGCTTTTCCTAGAAAATTGCGTCTAGACAACAATAATTTCATTGGTATAATTCCCCCTGAGATTGGTCAGCTAAAATTGCTCGATGTCCTCAATTTAAGCTCCAATAGCTTAACTGGTGAAATACCACAAGAAATCTACAACCTCACAAACCTGCAAATTCTTGATCTGTCGGACAACCAGCTCACAGGTGCAATACCATCTGCACTGAATGATTTGCACTTCCTTTCTAGATTTGATGTTTCCAACAACAGGCTAGAAGGACCAATTCCAACTGGAGGACAGTTTCATACATTCTCAAATTCCAGCTACAGTGGGAATCTAAAGCTATGTGGACCTATGCTCAACCTCGACTGCACCTCCACGGCAACAGATCCAACCTCTGCCTCACGGCGCCACAACTTGCGCTTTGCGCTGGTCACTGGAATCACCTCGGGAGGACTCATTGCTCTTGCATTGCTTGCGTGTTTCCTTATTGCACGGTTGGTATACTATGATCACACTGAAAATGCAGTTCCCCTTCGAAGCAGGCGGTGATGAAGACGTTTAAGTTCTCAACGGACACGGTGCTGAAGATCTGATACTTTGAACATTGTGCTTTTCTTCCTTCTTGTACTAGATGCGGCTTAACTCTGTATTGCTTCACGTCGTTCCCAATTCTGCTCTGCGATGCAAAAATCACATGAGATTAGATGTGTAGACCTCGATCGATCTAGGGTGTAATGTACTTTCTAGCATTATCAGTATGTTCATAAAAATTTAACCAATTTCCTTATCCGTATCACTGCCACTATATGAAGTACTAGTGCCTAGTAAATGTGGCTCCAAGTATTTCATCAATGTTCTTAAGTTCCTACTAAATGTGACTCTACGCATTTCATCAATGTTCTGAAGCAGCTAAATTTTTATATACTCAACACTTTCCACAGAAATCGACCAAAGAACAGTATAGGGGGGATTTGGGTACACCAGAGGATCGCGTACAAGATGTCAGAAGGTTGAGCTCGACCTTACAATTCGGACGGACGCGGGTCGTTCTGAATCCCCACTACAGAGCCGCTCGCCCGTGTTGCCCGCGTTGGTCGCCGGAGCTGCGAAATCCCCGCCTCATGCGCGAGGGGGAGCTCGTGGGGGAAACCGCCGCTACGCTCTGCTGCGCACGGTACCGAGGCGCCGGCGCGAAGCCGGCCGGATAGAAGGAGCGGCGAGGGCTCGACGGGTAAACGGAGCACGCCCGCCGTACCCGAGCTGTGGCATCTCTGTCGGCCGCCGCGGACGGGGAATCTCGCCATAGGTCGGCCGTGAGCGACCTGGCTGGGTGTTTGTACGGGCCGGGCCATTTTCCGTTTATTTCCTTTCAATTTTTTTCTTTTCCATTTTTCTTATTTACTTTTTTTAACAATCGAATTTTCCTTTCAAATTTGTGAATTTTTTATTTCCTTTCAAATTTGTGAATTTTTTATTCATCGATTTCAATAAATGTTCATCGAATTCAATTTTTGTTCATCGGATTTAAAATGTTCATCAAATTTCAAAATTAGTTCATCGAATTAAAACATGTCCATCAAATTTTAAATTTGTACATCAGTTTCAAAAAAGTTCATAAAATTCAAATTTTGTTCACTGAATGCAAAATTTGTGCATCCCTTTTTTAAAAAATGTTCTTGAATACAAACTTTGTTCATCAAGTTAAAAATGTTCATCAAGTTCAAAATTTGTTCATTAAATAACAAAAATGTTATTAATAAAAATGTTCATCAAAATAAAAAATTCATTAAAATTCAAAAATGTTCATTCTTTTGAAATCATGACCATTTCTTAATCGAAGAACTGTTTTTGACAATTCACTATATTTTTGAAATTTAAGAATCTTTTACAGTCCTGAGTTATTTTAACATAGAAAAAAAAACAGGGGCGTCCAGCCCTGCAAATGGGCCAACCCAAACTCGCGAGCCAGGGGAAGGGAGATTGCATGTTCACACGACCCTTGGGGCGCACCGCGCCATATAGGAGGCCCCGCCTGTCAGGACCCCGATTCCAAGTCACATCGATCTAGCCGGTAACACCTCATATCACTTTGCAGCCTCACGCACGGTATTCCCACGGATGTCGCCTTACCATGGTCCGGGACCGTTTGCGCCTTTTGACTCACGTATATGATAGTGTCGCTAGCATCCATATGACAGAGAATCCGGGCCGACATGGCTAGTCGTGAACCCAAAGCGGCACTAACCCATGGGGACAGGCATACATGAATCAACTTCAAGCATGTCGGTCAAGCAGCGTGTGAATCCGGCTATAGCACCGGCTAACAGACTCGGGAACCCGGTCAGAGCAGAGCTAGGCAGACTCGGATGTCACCGCGACATTTCCCGAAGGATGAATACAGAACGAAGTGAAACACATGTCGGCCAATCAAGCGCCCCGAAAAGAGTCTTTGGGCTAGCGTGACTCCGTGAACCGGTCAGAGCGGACTACTATGGCTCATGGAAGCACAAGACTACATTTTCCTATAAGAGAGGCTACCAAGGATAAACAACTAGGTTGTCGATCCCACACATACCAAGCATTTCAATCATACACACAATATGCTCGATATGTGTAAATACAACATGGCATCACAACATAACTCTACGACTCAAGTATTTATTCATTAGGCTCCAAGGAGCGAGATATTACAAACATGGGTCTCATGACCCAACATTCGTGAGCATACAAATCAAAGCACACGCGAAGCTTAACATGTCCGAGTACGTACATCTACAAATGAAAAAGGCTAAGAAGCCCGACTATCTACCAGATCTGCCGAGGGCACAAGATCGTAGCTGAGGTATCAAGCTAAACATCAAGTCCACGCTGAACTACTAGCGAGACCAAGTCTCTCTCGCAAAACATAAATTAAGCAAACGTGAGTACAAATGTACCCAGCAAGACTTACATCGTAACTAACTACATATGCATCGGTATCAACAAAGGGGTGGTGGAGTTTGACCGCAAAGAAGCCAGCTTTGACTCGGTGGCTATCCCGAACTACGATCGCAAGTAACTCTTTTGAGGTGGGGCACACGAGTCCACATATTCACCATATCAATACACCACTATGGACCTGCTCCCGTCTCCCTACGAGAACGCCATCCATAGCACTCACGCTTATCTTGCGTATTTTAGAGTATCCACTTTCACTTGTCTATGAAATGTTATAGGTAACCCAAAGTCCTTTACCATGACACGGCTATTCAATAGATGATGTTAACCTCGCAGGGTGTACTTATTCATACATGTTTCCACCACTTAGCGCCCACACACGACATGTGCTCGGCAGACTTCAAGCAAAAGCCGACGTGGGTGTAGACCACGACCTACCTAAACACTCAAGTCTCTAGTCCAGGTTTATCGCCTATTCAGGTTCCATCCGTAGGGAGTCCGGCCGAAGTTTCCATGTGACACTCTAAATTTTTTGTTGTTTTTGTTTTCAGCAAAAGCCTTGCTTGGTTTGAAGAAGGTCATTTAAACCCTTCTCAAAAACCTATCTTCCGAGTTTTCTTCTCAAAAGCATTTCTTGGATTTATTTTCTTCTAAAAAGAAACCTTTTTGGTTTTGGGCTATTCTTTGGTTTTGATCCATCCTTGGTTTTACCATGCCTCTTGTGGTAAATTTCTCCCAAAACCCCTCCTTCCACTTTGGTACAACTCAAACATTCTGTCCAAACTAGTAAAATCCATTTTTGGACTTTATTCCAATTATTTCTTCTCCCAAAATAATTCTGTCTTTTCTTTTGAGCCTAAGTGATTTGCAAAGCAAGTACCCTAATGCTCTTGATTTTTGACCTCAAACCAACTCCCTTGGATAGTCCTTGGTACCCACAACCCAGAACCATCTTGATCCACTCTTCCTCTTTTCAAAATTTTCAAAATTTAACCTCTGCAAGTTTGGACCAGATTCATCATTTTGGTGAAATTCATATCTCCTCTTCCCCAAAAATTCTACCAAAATTCAGGAAGCCCTCAGATGCAATGAGAGACCACCACACCAAAGATCAGCTCAAGAAAAATTTCCCACATGCCAAAATCATTCTGTCGAACACCTTGCATGCACTGCTTCATGCATCTTCGCTAAATTCGAAAGTTCAGAGTTTCATGTCGATCTTCACAAGAATTCAGTCACATGTTCACAGTGCCTTTGGCATGTTGCTCACGACCTAGCTTGCCGGTCCGGAGGCTCGCGACGCGTGCTTGGCGATTCTGGCGCCGGTGGCGCCTGCCCGCTCACTGGCTGGCGTGTCTTCGCGGTGGCGAACCACCGTGCGGCGACCGGGAGCAGAACGGCGGCGAACGCCGCTCGGCGCCGCCTAATCCTCCGGTGGCTCCGCGTGGCCACTTCTCGACAAGACGCGATGCAGCACCGTCGCCGTGGTGCGGCACGCACAGAGCGCGCTCCCGCCGCCGACGGGCCCAAGCCCGCCTGCCGTCCGAATCCACCTGGGCTCCTAATCCAAGCTTGTTTAGCGTCAAAAGCGGCACTGGAACTCCACGCCGACGCCCCACTCCCTAAACCTCCCGACCAAGCTCACGCCCAGAAACCATCACCGGAGAAGTCCGTTCACGGCCACCGCCGGATCGCTTATAAAAGGAGCCCCGAGCTCGCTCTCGTGCACACACCACCACCGAACCTCACCAACACCACGCCAAGCTTCTAGGAGGACCTCGAGGAGGTCTCCTCCTCCAACTCCGCCGCCTCGATCCGCCTCGCCACCAGCTTGATTCACTACGGTGAGGCCATCTCCGCGCCCAAACCCGTCGTAGCCTTCTCCTACACCTAGTGATCTAACACCCACCTCAATTCGATCCTTGCAGCCTCCTCGGCGAGATCCACCATCGCCCGAGCCGCCGTCCACGGAGAAAGTGTCGCCACGACGTGGTGCTCCCCGACGCCCAAGTCCACCACCCACCGACGCGGAAGGACACGCTGATACTCTTGGTACACTCCGATCTCCCTGACTCGCCGTGGTTCGACGCCGACGACCACCGCAGCCTTCGGGCGCCGGCGAGGTCTTTCAAACCTAACATGTGGACCCCCATGTCAGCCTCTCTTTCTTTTCCCGCGAACCGTTTTCCGTTGGCGCCTTCTGCAGAGTACGCTTTCCCTGTGGGCTTGCGCGCTTCTATTCGAACCGCTTTTCGCTTTTCTCGCTTAAACCCTCGAACTTCTCTCGCTTTATTACGATGAGTCCTCGACAGATACCCTTATAACTTTTTCATAAAAAGTGATTTTTGAGTGATTCTTTTTCTGACAGTCTTATAATTTTGTCTAGTTTTTTATGGGATTTATTTGGAAAAAATTTGGACGAACTTTCTGTACTCCACGGTATTTACGTTAGCGCGTGTATTTTTGTTTACCGTAGATACCGAAGGAGGTGACGGAGCTGCAAACTTCGCCGAGCTAGACCCCGACTACTCTGAACCAGGCAAGCATGTTTGAACTTTTGATATGATAAGTGTTCTGGCAGGTTTGCATTAAGTAGTTTCATGGCATGTTTGTGAGCATACCGATGAAGGTTATTTCCATGCAAAGTTGAGGCGAGTGAGTTCGATAATCCATACGTGTTGGATGTGAATGTGCATGGCCATGTGTTGGCATGAGGACGGGTAAGATGGCAGTGTTGTAGCATGCCAGTCTTATGCCATAATATTTGACTTCAGGTCAACCCAGATCGTTCGGTTCCCATCCATTTCCTTCCCGTACTACCACATGTTTTCCGCAAGGGATATGGCTTAGTAAGTTGCGAACCGCTTTCCTGGTACACACCAAATGGAGAGGCCATGATGATGGTTCCATGGCCCTGGATTAAAGCCAGTCATCCGGTCAGGGGGCATGGGTGTTTCGGTTGGGACCGAGAGGGGGCATCCCTTAGAGCGCATATAAATTTGATCCCATGCTATTCGAGATTGTGATCTCCCATCTCAAAAGTTTTTCTTGGACGATGTCTAGGGTGATTCCTGGCATTCGTGAGGTAGGATGGGTGTGTATCGTTAGCTGTGTTTCTTCCAAATACCATAAACGGAACTAGTCCTTCAGACTACGGAACCGCTGGCTGTGAGTAATTTTAGTACAAACTCTGCAGAGTCATAATTCCTCGAATCATCTTATCCATGTCCAAGCTCAGATATCTTATCCTGACAAGTGTCAGTTTGGTGACAGATACTCCGTGATTCACATGAGTACTAAGTCCGTTAAATGTTTATTCCTGTGGATGGACTAACCCGCTTATATTCATGTGTTGAATATTTATTATGAGTGCTATATCTTTGTGATGAAAGCCCTTTACGTGATGTCGCCGACGTCCGATCATGCATTGTTGTTATTTATTTTCATTATAAGCCCTTTCGTGATGTCGCTCCGACGTCCGATCATGCATTGTTGTTATTTATTTTCATTATAAGCCCTTTCTATGATGTCGCCGACGTCCGATCGCTGCATTATTGTTATTTATTTTCATTATAAGCCCTTTACGTGATGTCGCCGACGTCCGATCATGCATTGTTGTTATTTATTTTCATTATAAGCCCTTTCGTGATGTCGCCGACGTCCGATCGCTGCATTGTTGTTATTTATTTTCATTATAAGCCCTTTCGTGATGTCGCCGACGTCCGATCGCGGCATTGTCGTTATTTATTTTCATTACAAGCCCTTACTGTGATGTCGCCAGACGTCCGATCGCGCACGCATGTATTTTTATTTCAATATAAGCCCTTTATGAGGTGTCGCCGACGCCTCGATCGTGGCATGTTTTGCTTATTTATTCACCCTTCGAGGCGCCGCCGCATAATTCGATCAGTTTTGAGTTTATCTTCTTTGGGTTTTTGAGCGGACTACCGCCGATTCCCTTCTTAATTATTTTGCTATACTGTTTTAATTGAGCATTGTTAAGATTAACCATGTCGCATTCATGCATTCATTTGTTATATCTTTTGTCCGAACTGTCTTGCGAGTACTTTCATAGTACTCACCTGGCTTGTTGATTTGGCCGATGTCGACGAAAGCGATCTCATGGATGAAGAGTTCGATAGCGAGTCCGACGCCTAGAAGAATCCCACCAGTCTCGTGCGACCCCTGGATTAGTCATTGTGATATATCCGCTTCCGCTACCCAAATAAATTCATCGAGCCTCACCTCGACGCTCGATGAGCCGCCAATGCAGTAGACTTATTAACCACCCCGCTGTGTTATTCCACCAACCACTCATAGCTCGAGTCAGTAGTTTTTCCACCCCACACCTTTGAGTCATATCCGCCACTATGTATAATTGTTGGCGCGTTGTAATATTTGGTTGGGCATCTTCAGTCCGACCCTTGTAATATCGTAATGCTACTGGCTTATTGTATCAAAGTTTTGTCAACCGGTATGAAGGATTTTTCCTCATATTGGACTTCATAGGTCAGTGGTTCAATAAATATTTTTATTGAAAAACCGGTAGTGACAAGCTTGGTACCAGAGCCAGGCTGACTGTAGGAAGCCACTAGGTACGATCGCTAATCGGTTATTAGCATAGTAGAGCTATTTATTATCTTTGCAAATGTAGTCAATTTCTGACAGTCAGCATAAATTTATGATTTGACTTCTCAGGATTTTTGCCTACTTTTGTAGATGGCAACAACGATCGCGAAGTCGCAGATGTTCGCCAACATATCCGATGGGTTTGTCAAGCTTCTCTCCTTCATCGTCCAAGTCGCGATGGGGCCGATGTGCGCCCAGTTTTCTCTCTCTCAAGACAAGGTCAATGACCGCCTAAACATGCACCAAGCCGCTGTGGAATTCAAGAGAGGACGAGTTGAGCATTACCGGTTCGTGGGGAGAGCCATGCCCACAGAGAAGCACGCCACAGATGGCAGCCCGTGAGGCGATAGCCCGCCTCGTGGATGTCCCGCCTTCGATGAAGACTCGCCGCTACCGCTACCTGCCATGTCACGTGCCATACACCTGCCACTACGCATTCTCTTGCCCCAGAGGAGAACGGGATGAAGCTTTTGAGATGCTCATCGAGTATCTTCGGGCTTTGGAGGCAGCCTTCGACAACCTGGTGGACGACTTTGTAGCTGCCCGCATGGATTCAGTCCATGGCTGTACCGCCAACAGGAGGGAGCTCCTGCGTGCTGCACCACCACTGACTTTCGTCTCGTCATCAGCATCGTTCGCTCCTTCTGTTTGCACCGCTACTCGTCGCCTGCCTACCACGGAGGAATTCAACCACGTCATTGCGCCTACTCCGGTTCGCTCAACCACCACCCTCGTGCCCGCCAGATTCGAGTTGTCCCAAGACAGGCACCTGCTCCACCAACTCTGCGCAGCACCTCTCGTCTGGAGCCTATCTCTGAGGAGGAGGTTGAGTCCCCAGCCTCTCTACGCCTCACCCTTGGCAGGCCAAGGGAAATCCTTAGCATCTCCGAGTAAGTGCGCTTAGCCGCCAGACGATGTACCGACTTGTGCGATATGTTTATATGTAAATAGGCTGTGAGAAGTAGTTTGTTTGCGCATCATGTAAGATCGGGAGAAGTGCACTAGACTAAATAACATGTCAGGATTTATGTACGCATATCCTGAGTGATGTATTGTATAATTACTGCTTGCGTGTAAGATATGTAATGAACAGTCCTTCTCCGTGCGCAAATGTATTCTTTCTCTTGAAAAATCTTGGAGCATTTGCAACTTTTGCATCTTCTTGATTTTATTGTTTTTTGCGGCTCAATTCCTTTTCTTATGAGGGTTTCAAAATATATCCCCAGAGTGAACTATGTCTAGTCCTTGGACGCGCTCCATGCCAACTCCGACAGAGAAGAATTATGACACACCCCCAGGCAACAATTTCACACAGGGACAGACAAGTCAGCAGGACAGTGAAACGGCACTTTCCCAAATGTGCCATATTTATGAACAAAGTCAGCAGCAACATCAGGAAATACTGAACCAAGTCATCAATATGGGAAATCACCGCGGACCATATCAGCAGCAATCCAAGTTATCTGAGCTACAGAAGACACGTCCCCAAACATTTTCTCACACTTAACAACCTCTTGAAGCCGAGGACTGGCTTCAAGACATGGAGAGAAAATTAATTATCGCCCAGTGTTCAGACCTTGAGAAAGTACTTTATGCTCCGCACTATCTCACTGGAGCAGCCGCATCGTGGTGGGAAAATTTCCTGCACATGCACCCCAACGAAAATAATATATCATGGGAGGAATTTAAAGAAGGTTTTCGTGGGGCACATATTCCTTAGAGCCTTATGAAGATCAAAAAGAGAGAATTTGATGACCTCAAGCAAAGGACAATGACAGTGTCAGAATACAACAGTCAGTTTACCCTGCTATCTCGCTACGCCAACGAGGAACGTATGTCAGAAAACAAAAAGATGGAGAAATTCCTAGACGGTCTGACACCCGCGCTTAAATGTCAATTGGTCGTACACACATTTCCAGATTTTAAGACGCTGGTGGATAAGGCCATTACCTTGGAAAATGAGAGACGCAGCTTAGAAGATCTCCGCAAACGGAAGAGGGACCAGACTAGACACACCCGCAACCACCGCAGCAAGACAGATGTTCAGAAGAACTGGACACCCAAACCCACGACAAGCGTCTCACGCCCAATCAAGAATTTCCACGCAAGGGACAAGGAGTTCACATACCGCCCAGGCGTTACTGTTACGCTTAGGAGAAGAAGGGCACTATGCCAAGCAAAGCCCCAAGCCAAGGAACTCGACCCCAAAGCCGAACAACGGAAGCAATAATTCGCACCAAAGCGCAACAATTTCAACCCAAATAACAACCACAGAAGGGTCATCTGAACCACGTGACCAAAGAGGAAGCACAAATGCCCCAGATATCGTGACTCGCACGCTTCCGTCAACACAATACCTGCCATGGTTTTGTTTGATTCTCGAGCTTCACTCGCTCGTTTGAAAAGTTTTGCTTTGCAAAATAATTTTTCGATGCTTCCCTTGGGAAAATCTATGATCGCCAAGTCCCCGAATTAAGCAAGTTACCCGAATTATTGCCGTGGTGTGGTTATCGAGTTTGAAGGGTTGAAGTTTCATGCAAATCTTATCGTATTGGAAAATAAAGGACTGGATGTCATCTTAGGGATGGATTGGTTAACCACCAACAAAGGTTTTATCGACTGCTTCAACAGGACCGTAATTCTCATCCATCACCACGGGAAGACCATAAAGGTTTCAGCCAAGGAAAGAAAAAATATCCAGGCAACCGAGATTGAACAAGGTGGATATTTCCGAATTGAGCAAAGTTCCAGTAGTGTGTGAATTTCCATATGTATTCCCCGAAGAACTACCAGGCATGCCACCAGATCGAGAGATAGAATTCAGCATTGAGCTAGCACCCGGAACCGCTCCCATATACAAGAAACCATACAGAATGGCACCTTCCGAATTGGTGGAACTGAAGAAGCAAATAAAGGAACTGTTGGAAAAAGGGTACATACGAACCAGTTCCTCACCTTGGGGTTCACCAATTTTATTCGCCAAAAAGAAGGATGGTACACTGAGATTGTGCATAGACTATCGAGCGCTAAACATGGTCACAATCAAGAACAAATATCCGATGCCGCGAATAAATGATTTGTTCGATCAACTCGCTAAGGCCAAGGTATTCTCAAAGATTGACTTGAGATCGGGATATCATCAACTGAAAGTACGAACCGAGGATATTCCCAAGACCGCCTTCACCTCCAGATACGGATTGTACGAGTTCACCGTGATGCCATTCGGACTAACAAACGCCCCCGCATATTTTGTTCACCTCATGAACAAAGTATTCATGAAGTTCATGGATAAGTTTGTTGTGGTATTTATTGATGATATACTGGTATACTCCAAAACACCAGAAGAACACGCTGAACATCTCCGGATTGTACTAGGAGAGCTCAGGAAACATCAGTTGTACGCCAAATTCAGCAAGTGTGAATTTTGGCTAAAGCAAGTAGGTTTTCCGGGCCACGACTAACTCAAGAAGGTATCGCCAGAGACCCGAAAAGTCAAGGCCGTGATTTATCGGAAGCCACCAGCCAAGGTGTGACGGATGTACTGAAGTTTCTTGGGAATGGCAGGATACTACCAAGATTTATTGAAGGATTCTCCACCATAGCAAAGCCAATGACGAACTACTCAAGAAAGATAGGAAGTTTGAATGGACGGAAGCTCAAGAGAAAAGTTTCCAAGAACTAAAGAGGAAACCGACGACACAGACCAAGACTAATTGTGCCGATATACACAAGAGTTTTGAAGTATTTTGTGACGATCTCGAAAGGGCCTCGGTGCGATAATGCAAGAAGGCAAGGTTGTCGATATGTTTCCAGACAGCAACCGCAAGCATGAGGAAAATTACCCTACCCATGACCTGAATTAGCAGCGGATACATGCACTCAAGGAATGGAGACACTTTCTACTTGGTAATCGCTAGAAATATACACGGACCACAAAAGCCTCAAGTATATTTTCACACAACCAGAACTAAATTTACGGCAGCGACGCTGGTTGGAATTAGTAAAGGATTATGATGTTGGGATCCACTACCACCCGAAAAGCAAATGTTGTAGCAGACGCCTGAGTCGGAACCCCAGTCGCATAACGACAAAGATGCCGACTTAAGACCTGAATTCCAGCAGGAATTCGCAAGGCTCAACTTGATGGTGGTCACCGAAGGCAGTGTGTCAAACTTAGAAGTACAGCCTACCCTGATAGAGAAGGTTAAAGAGGCTCAACGTGGACACCCCAGCATTAAAGGCATAAAGCGTAAGATGAAATTGGGCAAGGCCTCAGAATTCAGTATTGATGAGCAAGGAATATTGTGGTACGGGAATAGGCTCTGCGTACCAAATATCCATGACCTTAAACAGCAAATCCTGGCTGAAGGCCACACCACTCCATATTCAATCCATCCTGGAGGAACAAAATGTACAAAGATCTTCGTGAAACATTTTGGTGGCATGGTATAAAAAGAGACGAGCCACGCTTATTGCATGTTATGACTCTTGTCAACGATCAAGGCCGAGCACCGAAACCGCCGGACTATTGCAACCGAATAAGATACCCGAGTGGAAATGGGACGAAATCGAATGGATTTTATTGTTGGACTACCTCGGTCACGACACGGACATGATGCCATATGGGTAATCACCGATAGAATGACTAAAGTAGCTCACTTCATCCCCGTGAAGACAACACACACCACTCAGAAGCTTGCTAGGCTCTACCTCTCCCAGATCGCTTTGCCTACATGGAGTCCCAAAGAAAATAATCTCGGACAGAGGCACTCAATTGCCTCCCGGTTTTGGGATCACTTACAACAAGCTCGAACTCAGCTGGCATTCAAGACCGCATACCATCCCTGCATGATGGGTAGACCGAACGAGTAAATCAAATTCTAGAAGATATGCTGAGAGCATGTGTCCTCACCTATGGGACCAGTTGGGAGGAGAGCTACCATACGCAGAATTCGTGATATAACAACAGCTATCAGTCCAGCCTGCAAATGGCACCATTTGAAGCTCAGACGAGACGAAGATGGCGTACTTCGCTAAATTGGTCGGAAACCGGAGACAGTCATGTCTTCGGCCCAGACCTGCTCAAGGAGGCTGAGGATAACATTACTAGAAAAACCACTACTAATGGCGCACCTAATTTGGCCATTAATGGCGCATCACTGGTGCGCCATTAATAACACGCCATTAGTAATTTTTACTAATGGCGCACCACCGGTGCGCCATTAGTATCTGGTATACTAATGGCGCACCACCGTGCGCCATTAGTATATGCCGGTGCGCCATTAGTATGCCTCCTGTGGGCATGTATACCAGTGCTTTGGCATACTAATGGTGCACCACCGATGCGCCATTAGTAATCACAGATACTAATGGCGCACTACCCAAAGATGCGCCATTAGTATGATCGTCATACTAATGGCGCATCGTCATGTGATGCGCCATTAGTATGAATATTAGGTTTTTTTATTTTTATTTTCTGTTTTTGCACAGGTTACAAAATGTATAATTTGACAAAATATAGACAGCACACATCAACAATAGATTCATCAAATACAATAGAAGATTAGTCTTTGAATACAATTCATCATATTAGTCTCCTAATACAATTCATCATATTAGTCTCCGAATTGAAAAGACCGAACAAAGATAGAACATTATATTACAAGTCTCGAGACCGCGAGTAGCGAGTTTGTCTTCACATTACAAGTCGATATCGATCATCTAAACTACCATCACATAGAAGAGAGCTGCGGTCATCACGATGAGCATCATCACGATGAAACTCGCCTTCATCCGGTTCCTCCAACGCCCTCCCTCTCCCGCTAGATAGCGGGCGATCTAGATTCAAGGCCGGCCCTAGTGGTGTACCCTTTGTAACTGTTACCGCTGAATATGTGAACCTGTCTCCGACACTCCTCCCACCATCGAGACTCCGAACCTTACCCTTGTACACGACATACGCCGGCATCGCTATGCACTAGCCAAACGTAAACGTTAGTACCAATTCACGCACAATACATAAGCAATATATAAGTATGCAACAGTAACGATCGGAAGAGAAAAGCAAGACATTAATAGCATCGATTACATCTAAGTTGAACGACTCTCAAACCAAAGAGACATACTACAAGTTCATTAAAGTTTAATTACAACATGAGCCAATCGATGTTTCGAACTGAACAACTCGACTCAAGGGACGGAGCGTGGATGAAGCCGCCGCCTATCATGGGGGTCATGAAAGAACAGCGTTGTCATCCTGCATTTGTAGCATTGTGTCGATGTCACCGTTGACGGTTGATTTACATAACGCCTCGATGCGGCTATATCTCCCACGGTCGAAGCACGACTTAGAGGCATAACCGCATTGAAAGCAATGTCGCAAGTGAGGTAATCTTCACACAACCCATGTAATACATAAGGAAAGAGATACATAGTTGGCTTACAATCGCCACTTCACACAATACATGAGTAAAACATTACATCATACAGATACAATCAAGGTCCGACTACGGAACCAAAATAAAAGAAGACTACCCCAAAAGCTACACAGATCCCGATCGTCCCAACTGGCTCCACTCATGAATCAATCAAACGAAACAACACAATGAACAAGATCTTCATCGAGCTCCTCCTTGAGCTCGGGTCCATCACCGCACGGTTTCATCGGCACTGCAAACTGGTTTTGAAGTATCTGTGAGTCACGGGACTCAGCAATCTCACACCCGAGATCAAGACTATTTAAGCTTAAAGGTAGGACAAGGTAGTGAGGTGGAGCTGCAGCAAGCGACTAGCATATATGGTGGCTAACATACGCAAAAGAGAGCGAGAAGAGGAGCAAAGCACGGTCGAACAACTATGATCAAGAAGTGATCCTAGAACAACCTACGCCAAACATAACTCCAACACCGTGTTCACTTCCCGGACTCACGAGAAGAGACCATCACGGTTACACACGCCGTTGGTGTATTTTAATTAAGATCAACTTCGGTTTTCTACAACCGACATTAACAAATTCCCATCTGCCACATAACCGCGGGCACGGCTTTCAAAGTTCAAACCTTGCAGGTGTCCCAACTTAGCCCATGATAAGCTCTCGCGATCAACGAAGGATATTCTTCTCCCGGAAGACCCGATCAGTCTCGAATCCTGCCACAAGACATTTCACAGCAATAAAACAAGACCAGAAAGCCGCCGGATGTGCCGACAAATCGATAGGAGTCGCACGTACCTCGGTCTCGTGGCACACCGGATAAGTCAAGCTACGAGTAAAACCAACCTCGAGTTGCCCCGAGGTGGCCCCAAGAGAGTTGCTCGGTTCGGACCAACACTGAAGGAGCACCGCCCGGGGCTAAATAAAGATGACCCTCGGGCTCCGAAACCCAAGGGAAAAAGGGCATAGGTGAGGCAAAAGGTAAAACCAATGTTGGGCCTTGCTGGAAAAGTCTTATTCAAAGCGAACTGTCAAGGGGTCCCATAAATCACCCGACCGCGTTAGGGACGCAAAATCCGGGAACATAACACCGTATGACGGAAACTAGGGCGGCAAGAGTGGAACAAAACACCGGGCATAAGGCCGAGCCTTCCACCCTTTACCAAGTATATAGATGCATTAATTAAATAAGATATATTGTGATATCCCAACAAGTAAACATGTTCCAACAAGGAACAACATCTCCATGTTCCAACAAGGAACAAACTTCATCTTCACCTGCAACTAACAACGCTATAAGAGGGGCTGAGCAAAGCGGTAACATAGCCAAACAACGGTTTGCTAGGAAGGGTGAAAAGGTTAGAGGCTGACATGGTAATATGGGAGGCATGATATAGCAAGTGGTAGGCATCGTAGCATAGGCATAGCAAAAGAGCAAGCATCTAGCAAGCAAAGATAGAAGTGATTTCGAGGGTATGGTCATCTTGCCTGAAATCCCGCAAGGAAGAAGAACGAGTCCATGAAGAAGACAAACGGACGAGGTCGAATGAATCCTCACAACTCCGGAACGGAACCGAAGCTAACAAGAGAAGCAAACCGGAAAGAAACAAACAACATAGTAAACAACCATCACATAAACATGGCATGATGCACAATCAAGTATGATGCATGTCCGGTTTAAAAAGCATGGCATGGCAATATGCACAAACAACACTACAAGTTAAATGGAGCCCAATATGCAACGAGTTGCATATTGACGGATCACCACAACACTTATTAAGTTCTCTCCCGATTAGGAACTCAACAATATTAAATGTTATTAAACATGGCAAGAGGTGAAGCATAATGAAACTACCTATCTAGGCAAGTTTAAATGAGGCCGGAAACAACGAACAACAATTCCGGAAAATCCCCATATGCATAATTATGGATTTGGAACAGATCTGACCTAAAGCATATTTTAGAGTTGTTAAACATGCAAAGTAAAGCTACCATGTTAAACTAGGCATTTTTCCACCCCATTTACATATATAATTTATTTAAATCCGAGTTACGGTTATTTAGTTATGAAATAAAGCATTTTAGCATGGCATATTAGCAAATTAATGCAAACATCAATTTAAACATCTTTAACATAGATGAAAGTGGCATATTATTAATCTACACAATATTCTGAGCATATTACATATATAAATTATTTAATTCCGATGCACCATTTGTGAGTTATTAAATGCATGAAGGCTAGGGACTTTTCTGCAAAAACTGAAATGCATTGGATAAAGTTAAATCGCAGATCTGGAAAAAAATATGCACGGGCCGAATCTGTCTAGCCCAAATGTGCACAGGAGAGGGGGCGGGGCTGCTCACCCTGGGCCAAGCCCAGTCGGGTGGAAGAGGCAGGCCAGAGCCTGGAAGGGGGCGCGCTGGGCCTTGGCACGGCTGCAGCCCACGCAGCTGGCCAGCGCGGTCAAGGCGCGGCTGGACCGGTCGAAGAGGAGGAGCTGACGGATCCGGAGCGAAGAGGTCGAGAACGGGCGCGGTCAACGCGAGCGAGGACCGGGACGAGGCATCGCTCAGCGTAGCGGCAGAGGCCGGCGACGCCGTGGACTGGCGAGGGCGAAGCCTCTACGGCAAGGCGAGGATGGGGCGAAGGCAACCCGGAGGCGGGGACAAGGCCGGAGACGCAGGGCCTCGCCGGATCGGGCAGAGACGACGACGAACAAAGCAAGGCCGCGCGGAGCTGGGCTTGCTCGTTCCTGCTAGAAGAAATCGGAGGGAGAGATGTGAGAGCTCCGGGAGAGAGAGAGAGAGAGAGATTAGAGCAGAGGGAGACGAAGGAGAGGGGCGCGAGGACTAGCCTGGTGGTCGGGTCGCCGGCAGCGGCCGGTCCGACGAGGCGCACGGGAGGAGAGGAAGGGAAGAAGGAGCAAGGCAGCGCTGCTGCTGCGGTCATCGGCGGGCGGCTCTGGTGCGGTTGCTGGGTCCGCGGAGGAGTAGGTGGCCACGCAGCAGGACGACGCGTCCACGGCGCGGGCGAGCGGCATGAAGTGGGAGGCGGCAGGGAGCTCCTTTCCCTGGCTCGCGACGAGGGAAACGGGGAAGCAGGAGGCCTCGGGTGGAGTGGCTCGAGGAGGGGATGGACGGATTGGGTCACAGGGGAGATCGAGCAGAGGAGGAACTCCACTCCTCTAGATCGAACGCGGGAGGCAGAGGGAGGAAGCAGCGGTGGTTGGTCAATGGGATCTGGGGATCCCGAGGGAGATTTTGGAGAGCGTGGCGGCGGTGGCGGGTGAAGGGACAAAGTCCCTAGATTTTAGGGTTAGGACTATTTATATAGACATCCGTGGACTAGGCTAGGGTATTTAGTCCTCCGATCAAATCAAACGACCGAGAATAAAATAGGTTTGGGAGTCCAATAAACAAAACGGAGATGTTTTGTAGACGCTTGGGGATGATCCGGACACAACGGTAACGATCGCCTCGGTCGGGTTCGGGAAGTTTTGACGCGCACACGAGGGGGTCCGAGAGAGGTTAGTTGGTCCGACAAGAGGGAATGGAAAAACCAGTTGGTCTCGGAACGGCCAACAAAAGCAAGGGGGCAAGGGGTTTTGTTGGTCTCGGAGGAAGAGAGAAAAGAGGGGTCCCATTGGTCTGAGAGAAGGTCAACAAGGACAAGCGGTCTGACAATAGGTCAATAGAGACAAAGAGAGAATCGGCAACTACTTAACGGATGCAAGTTTTAAGAACAAAGACAGCAACGAAAAGTGCCGATGCAATGCAAATGATGCGATGATGAAATGCATGACAAAGAACACAAAGCAAAACAAAAGACAAAACCCAACCACAACGGAAATAAAATAACACATCTCCGGAAAAGGCAAGAGTTGGAGTTACCGATATGGAAAATTGTATCCGGGGTGTTACAACACTCCACCACTACGAGAGGATCTCGTCCCGAGATCTAGGATGGCACCGGAGAAAAGCGGAAGAGGAAGAGGTAAAACAAAGTTGCTTCTCTGACAAACGAGTGAAACCAAAGAACCTTGAGAGGTTGAACAAAATTAAAGAAAGAAAACAATGAAGATGAAGAAAGTTGAAAACACTCTGTTAGAAAAAAGGAACAAGGGATACGACGAAAACCAAGAGGTTTAGTGATAAGATAGATACTGAAACCACTTCGGTTAAAACTAGATAGACAAAGAATAAGATTGATAAAATTTGGGCAGCACTCCGACTGAAAATGGAAGGAGTTGAACATGAACTTGGCAAAAGGAAAGCACCTGGAAGAGACTCCGGTTAAAAGAGGAACGATAGACACAACACTCCGGTTAAAAACGATAAGCAAGGAAAAAGAACATGATCTATACAAAACGAGGTGATGGGTGAAGAGAGCAACATCACAATGCCTCCGGAAACAAAGCATGATAGATAGAAAGTTGGAATGAATAGAACGAAGAATGAAACCAACATCTCCCACCATAAATGAATTTGAAAGAGCATCTTTACGAAGTAGGATTGAACGGAGTTGTTTGAAAAACAACAACGGTAAGAATAAGCTTGTAGTGGGCTTATGAAAAACATCTCAAAATTATGAGGCGAGCTTCTGCCACCAACGGAAACAATTGATTGGATTTATAGCAACACGGAGATGAAAACTTATATCACCGGGAGGACAAATGAAGAACTTGGGTCATTTATAAGCACCATAAATAGCAACAATCCTTAGGGAAAGCTTTAGGTGAAATATGGCCCAAGACAACTCCAATGAAGAGATTGATGGATTTAAAATACCTCATTCTTGACAACATGTGAATCATGAAGCAAGAAGGAAAATTGTCAAGAATGACATAACACCATCTCAAGAGATAAGGTAGAAAGAATTGCACTTCGGAATGTAGGAAGAAGAATATTTGAACTCCTCAAAACAAAACATGTGTTGAGCACCATGTTTATTTTGAAGTATGGCTTGACGGATCATAACTTCGAGAGAAACTTGAAGGACAAATCGAGAAAGAAATGAATCCTTGACGAACCACCATGTAGAGCCTCCACGAAGAACCCCGGTAAACAAAAGGATGATAAAAGAAAGAGAAGTTGACAACACAAGGTGAAGCCTTGCAGTGATAAGATGAAGCTTTGAAATGATATAACCGAGAAAACTTGGAACTCCGGAAAGAAAGATGAACAAATGAAATCAAGAATTTTTTATGAACCTCCAAAATAAGGAATTGAATTTACTCGATGAAACAAGAATAAGAATTACATTATGCTGATCCTTCACCAATTGAATTGATGACAAGCAATGGATTTGGCACACTACTTATTCCCGTTGATAAAATGATTACAGATAGAGATATAGCGCAAACTTGAGAAGGTATTGATGGAACCACCGGTGGGATTGGAAAGAACGAATGAATTGATACGATAATAAAGGAAATGAAATCTTGAACGAACCACCGTAAGAATTAAAAATGAACATAGCAAAGGCACAATTCACCAGGAAGAATTGGAAAACGAATGAAGATGCTTGAGGGGAATTTAGATACATTAGAACGAAGAGATCATGAACTGATTAGAGGATATTTCGACGATGCACCGGTGAGATTTGGAAAACCAGAGTTGAACGCTTGAATGAATAATTCGAGATGATGGGCTCCAAGAATCAAACTGAAAAGACTCTGAAATGCTCCGGTGGGTTAAAAGAATTCTCACAATCAAAACAATTATGAGGATGGCACGAAGCTAGAACCATGAATCTTGAAGAGAAAGAAGCGAGATTTAAGAGAAACTCTTCTTCGGTCTTCAAAATTCGAGAATGACGACGAGAAACACCACCATGAATTGTTGAGACACTCCGGAATGAAAATTAGAAAGGTTGAACCAACGATGAAAAGAATTTGAAAGATCTTGGAGAAAGACATTTGACTGATGATAACTCATTCTTACGTCAAACTTTGCAATGAATTTGGGAATAGCTCCTGAAAATTAGAAGAGTTAGGTAAGATTCTGGGAAAAGACCTGTGGGTTAGGGCCCACTCAAAAGAAACATCGTTGAACGATTGCTTGAAAAGAGAGATTGCACCGGTAGAATTAAATGGCTTGAATGAGATAGCATCCTCGAAAGAACTTGAGTGAATTGAGAATGGAAACTAGAATCTTCTGAGATAACTTCAACACTCCGGAACAATTGAATAGCGAGAAGTGGATGATTAGGGGATGCATCGGCAAGAGAAAACATTTGTAACAAGGAAAAGAATATGATCAACACTGAAAACTTGACTTAAATCCACCGGAGAAGAAAATTAGAATGGAACAATGATAAGGTTAAAGCTTCCTTAGCGTCTTCATGAGAAATCACCGGATAAAACAATAAAGGAAAAGAATGAAGAAACTTCACTCAATAAAATTGATACTTGATTAAGAAATCTGAGTCCTTGAAGAAAAAGGGTGGGGGCGGAAAACAAAGGCAACTTAGGTCGGATGAAATGAACACCGGTGAGAAAACTTGGAATTGATCTCGCAAATGTGAAATGATCGGATCCACTTAAAGAGAAGCACGCCGGTTGAGAAAAGAATTGACATGACAAGCTCAGTGATCAAGAAGGATTAGTATTCACATAGCAATATGAGAACACCATTTAGGAAAAGTATGGAATCAACACTTGGCATTGAAGCAACTTGAATACCACAAAACAAAACAAAACAAAGGATTTGGCTTGCAGAATAAGCCGGAACAAATACATATGATAGAGATTTACCCAATCCCATATCATGCATCTGTCGGAAAGATATTCTAGGAGCTACTTGAATTCCCACCTATAAACTCCCGAAACTTTCTGGTTATGCAATCTGGTGTTGGGGATACAGGGACACAAAATATATCACCCAAACTAACAATACCTAGATCCAATTGTATCCATCCTTCAACACATAACCAAGAAACCTTCGAAATCATGTACCTCGACCTTCAAAAACATCCGTTATACAAGTCATGGCAATACTCCCACTCGCCACAAGATCGGGCTATCAGGTTATCTCACCAACAACTGCACAAAAGAGATTTCGATGTCGGTAAAACTCGTATTCCAGAATCGCAACGATAAAATTGTGACGACAACACCTCGGAGCTCAACTCCCGGACACCGCCACAACCCCTAAATGACAAGAGGCACCAAGAACAATGTTCTCGCCACAAAACCATCGAACGATTCCAAGATACCCAGCGTGATCCTAAAAAAAATTTAGTGAAATTTGAGGAGAGAAAAGTCAAAACTCTACGCCGGATACCTCACCAGAGCGATTTAAGGGACCGAGGAGTAAAAAGAATCCTACTCTCGATATATATAATCCTAAGACTCAAAACATTTTCCGCTCTAGACTCAACAACGCCAAGAAACAAACAAGTAGGGGCTCCTAAGTCGGGAAGACTCGATTACCAACTTGTAACGCCTCGATGCGGCTATATCTCCCACGTGTCGGGCACGACTTAGAGGCATAACCGCATTGAAAGCAATGTCGCAAGTGAGGTAATCTTCACACAACCCATGTAATACATAAGGAAAGAGATACATAGTTGGCTTACAATCGCCACTTCACACAATACATGAGTAAAACATTACATCATACAGATACAATCAAGGTCCGACTACGGAACCAAAATAAAAGAAGACTACCCCAAAGCTACACAGATCCCGATCGTCCCAACTGGCTCCACTCTCAATCAACTGAAACGAAACAACACAATGAACAAGATCTTCATCGAGCTCCTCCTTGAGCTCGGGTCCATCACCTGCACGGTTTCATCGGCACCGCAAACTGGTTTTGAAGTATCTGTGAGTCACGGGACTCAGCAATCTCACACCATGAGATCAAGACTATTTAAGCTTAAAGGTAGGACAAGGTAGTGAGGTGGAGCTGCAGCAAGCGACTAGCATATATGGTGGCTAACATACGCAAAAGAGAGCGAGAAGAGGAGCAAAGCACGGTCGAACAACTATGATCAAGAAGTGATCCTAGAACAACCTACGCCAAACATAACTCCAACATCGTGTTCACTTCCCGGACTCCGAGAAGAGACCATCACGTTACACACGCCGTTGGTGTATTTTAATTAAGATCAACTTCGGTTTTCTACAACCGACATTAACAAATTCCCATCTGCCACATAACATGGGCACGGCTTTCGAAAGTTCAAACCCTGCAGGGTGTCCCAACTTAGCCCATGATAAGCTCTCGCGATCAACGAAGGATATTCCTTCTCCCGGAAGACCCGATCAGTCTCGAATCCGGCTACAAGACATTTCACAGCAATAAAACAAGACCAGCAAAGCCGCCGGATGTGCCGACAAATCCTGATAGGAGTCGCACGTATCTCGGTCTCGTGGCACACCGGATAAGTCAAGCTACGAGTAAAACCAACCTCGAGTTGCCCGAGGTGGCCCCGCAGGTTGCTCGGTTCGACCAACACTGAAGGAGCACCGCCCGGGGCTAAAATAAAGATGACCCTCGGCCCGAAACCCAAGGGAAAAAGGGCATAGGTGAGGCAAAAGGTAAAACCAATGTTGGGCCCATCGAAAAGTCTTATTCAAAGCGAACTGTCAAGGGGTCCCATAAATCACCCGACCGCGTTAGGGACGCAAAATCCGGGAACATAACACCGTATGACGGAAACTAGGGCGGCAAGAGTGGAACAAAACACCGCATAAGGCCGAGCCTTCCACCCTTTACCAAGTATATAGATGCATTAATTAAATAAGATATATTGTGATATCCCAACAAGTAAACATGTTCCAACAAGGAACAACATCTCCATGTTCCAACAAGGAACAAACTTCATCTTCACCTGCAACTAACAACGCTATAAGAGGGGCTGAGCAAAGCGGTAACATAGCCAAACAACGGTTTGCTAGGAAGGTGAAAAGGTTAGAGGCTGACATGGTAATATGGGAGGCATGATATAGCAAGTGGTAGGCATCGTAGCATAGGCATAGCAAAAGAGCAAGCATCTAGCAAGCAAAGATAGAAGTGATTTCGAGGGTATGGTCATCTTGCCTGAAATCCCGCAAGGAAGAAGAACGAGTCCATGAAGAAGACAAACGGACGAGGTCGAATGAATCCTCACAACTCCGGAACGGAACCGAAGCTAACGAGAGAAGCAAACCGGAAAGAAACAAACAACATAGTAAACAACCATCACATAAACATGGCATGATGCACAATCAAGTATGATGCATGTCCGGTTTAAAAAGCATGGCATGGCAATATGCACAAACAACACTACAAGTTAAATGGAGCCCAATATGCAACGAGTTGCATATTGACGGATCACCACAACACTTATTAAGTTCTCTCCCGATTAGGAACTCAACAATATTAAATGTTATTAAACATGGCAAGAGGTGAAGCATAATGAAACTACCTATCTAGGCAAGTTTAAATGAGGCCGGAAACAACGAACAACAATTCCGGAAAATCCCCATATGCATAATTATGGATTCGGAACAGATCTGACCTAAAGCATATTTTAGAGTTGTTAAACATGCAAAGTAAAGCTACCATGTTAAACTAGGCATTTTTCCACCCCATTTACATATATAATTTATTTAAATCCGAGTTACGGTTATTTAGTTATGAAATAAAGCATTTTATCATGGCATATTAGCAAATTAATGCAAACATCAATTTAAACATCTTTAACATAGATGAAAGTGGCATATTATTAATCTACACAATATTCTGAGCATATTACATATATAAATTATTTAATTCCGATGCACCATTTGTGAGTTATTAAATGCATGAAGGCTAGGGACTTTTCTGCAAAAACTGAAATGCATTGGATAAAGTTAAATCGCAGATCTGGAAAAAAATATGCACGGGCCGAATCTGTCTAGCCCAAATGTGCACAGGAGAGGGGCCGGGGCTGCTCACCCTGGGCCAAGCCCAGTCGGGTGGAAGAGGCAGGCCGAGCTCGAAGGGGCGCTACTGGCCTTGGCACGGCCGCAGCCCACGCAATGCCAGCAGCCAGTCAAGGCGCTGCTGACCGGTCAAGAGGAGGAGCTGACGGATCCGGAGCGAAGAGGTCGAGAACGGGCGCGTCAACGCGAAGCGAGGACCGGACGGTAATCGCTCAGCGAAGCGAAGCAGAGGCCGGCGACGCCGTGGACTGGCGAGGGCGAAGCCTCTACGGCAAGGCGAGGATGGGGCGAAGGCAACCCGGAGGCGGGGACAAGGCCGGAGACGCAGGGCCTCGCCGGATCGGGCAGAGACGACGACGAACAAAGCAAGGCCGCGGCGGGAGCTGGGGCTTCGTTCGGTTCCTGCTAGAAGAAATCGGAGGGAGAGATGTGAGAGCTCCGGGAGAGAGAGAGAGAGAGAGATTAGAGCAGAGGGAGACGAAGGAGAGGGGCGCGAGGACTAGCCTGGTGGTCGGGTCGCCGGCAGCGGCCGGTCCGACGAGGCGCACGGGAGGAGAGGAAGGGGAGAAGGAGCAAGGCAGCGCTGCTGCTGCGGTCATCGGCGGGCGGCTCTGGTGCGGTTGCTGGGTCCGCGGAGGAGTAGGTGGCCACGCAGCAGGACGACGCGTCCACGGCGCGGGCGAGCGGCATGAAGTGGGAGGCGGCAGGGAGCTCCTTTCCCTGGCTCATGACGAGGGAAACGGGAAGCAGGAGGCCTCGGGTGGAGGGCTCGAGGAGGGATGGACGGATTGGGTCACAGGGAGATCGAGCGGAGGAGGAACTCCACTCCTCTAGATCGAACGCGGGAGGCGAGAGGAGGAAGCAGCGGTGGTTGGTCAATGGGATCTGGGGATCCCGAGGAGATTTTGAGAGCGTGGCGGCGGCTGGCGGGTGAAGGGACAAAGTCCCTAGATTTTAGGGTTAGGACTATTTATATAGACATCCGTGGACTAGGCTAGGGGTATTTAGTCCCTCCGATCGAAATCAAACGACCGAGAATAAAATAGGTTTGGGAGTCCAATAAACAAAACGGAGATGTTTTGTAGACGTTTGGGGATGATCCGGACACAACGGTAACGATCAGCCTCCGGTCGGGTTCGGGAAGTTTCGGACGCGCACACGAGGGGGTCTGAGAGAGGTTAGTTGGTCTGACAAGAGGGAATGGAAAAACCCAGTTGGTCTCGGAACGGCCAACAAAAGCAAGGGGGCAAGGGGTTTTGTTGGTCTCGGAGGAAGAGAGAAAAGAGGGGTCCCATTGGTCTGAGAGAAGGTCAACAAGGACAAGCGGTCTGACAATAGGTCAATAGAGACAAAGAGAGAATCGGCAACTACGAACGGATGCAAGTTTTAAGAACAAAGACAGCAACGAGTGCCGATGCAATGCAAATGATGCGATGATGAAATGCATGACAAAGAACACAAAGCAAAACAAAAGACAAAACCCAACCACAACGGAAATAAAATAACACATCTCCGGAAAAGGCAAGAGTTGGAGTTACCGATATGGAAAATTGTATCCGGGGTGTTACAATTTCTGAGGTAGAACTGCCCCGAGGTACGAAGGACATCTTGATGGATGATTTCCGCAAACTCCGACTGGATGCGAAAGAATTCTTGTAGGAGGTCCGCGTCCTGGATTGCCGACACGCCGCGCCCAATCTTGAGTTTACTCGGTAGCGAAGTTGATGATGGCCCCGCATCGATCGCCTCGCATGTGATGGATGGCGAGTAGGCACCCTTCGACCGCCAGGTGAGGTGCTTGACGCAGCAGCGTAACGTCAGACAGGGAGAACACGTTCTTGCCGTGCTTTCACGAATAGGCCCGTGAAGGTGCCTCCAGATTTGGCGAGGCAGGGAGAACATCATCAAGAACCTTCTTGACATTTGTGTAGTCTACGTTCGATCGACGGTCCGGTCGAAATACGTGGCCATGGAATATTTGGGGCTTAGGAGGATGAGCGCAACGTGTGTCACTGCAGAAAACACGGAATGTTAAAAGAAAACGATCGAAATGTAAGAATTCATATGTTACGGGCGGTTGAGGGAGGACTTACTCGGAAAGTAAGGCACGAGGAAGTTATCCTTATCTTGGTTTGCCGTAATGACGCCGAGGTAAGAACTCGCGACTTGCGGTCCCCGCGCTGCCCAAGATCTTGGCACGCATGTAGAAGGGTCAACTATCACGATGTCCGGGGTCTTGTCGCTAATGATCAGCATTCCATACTCAAATAAAATAGCGAACGAAGGTGTAGTGCAGCGGATGAAGGTTCAACATAGCGTGATGTCATCAAAACACAGGACGATCGACGCCCGATGGAGTTATCCACAAAGCCCTTGCCCTCGGCACCTTGGCCGCGAAAACCGGTATGCCACATCCTTCTCCCTAAGACGCCGCTTCTCCAAAGAAAGAACACCGCATGCAGACTCCGATAGCACCGGTTGCAGCATTGAGCATATTTGTCGGTAGCATCGCCTACCCGCCACATGCACCCTCCTCGAGATATCCTGCGGTGAAGGTGGCCCGCCCCGAGCACGGATCATACTCGGTGCCGGCTGGCTCGCACCCTTCTTAGTCTTTCTTTTGCGTGCCTTCTTCTTCTCCCGTAATGGGACCGAGTTTTGCTCTGCAGACCGCCTTCTTGAGTGTGTTGGGGCTGATATTATTTCGCACTCGCCTATCCGAGGCTCGGTGAAGTCGGCAGCCGGAGGCGCTCTCGAGAGCTGAACGCCATACGGCGCTGTTGTAACTTGGCTTCTCCGCTGTACGAGCTAGATCGCACACGCCTTTTGTTGGGTTTGGTTCTTGAGAAGGAGGCCCCATGAAGTCGCCATCGCACTCCATGCTCGCAAAGTATCTTGATCGATGTTGCCAAATGTATCATAGTCGCCGCCGCCGCCGTTACGATCCTGTGCCATATGCATGTTTGGATCCAGGGCATAGGGATGTCCGGAACCGTTACTGGCGGTCTTGCCATGGGGCCGACTTGGCGCCGGCACAACTGGCGGTGTTGTCTTTGGGTGGTGTCCCGCCTCAAACGAATCTGGCTCTTCGCCAAAGCAGGGCCAGCTCAGCAGGCACCGAGGGTCATCACGCTCATCATCATCGCCCCGACGGGTCAATTCGAGGTAACAAGTCATCGCAGCCTGGCAGCACCAACCAGTTGAACCCTAAACAAGTTGGGTGGAATCTGGGTACCGTGGAACAAGGTTGCCCGTTGAACGATTTGCCCTTGGCGACATCGACCAACTCGTTGTTCACGGCGGAGGAGAGTGCACGAACGTCGGCGCGCCTGCGAAACATGTAGGGCGCCGGGATGCCCATCAAAGGCAAGGAGATGAAGTCCTCGCCGAGAGAGGCTTAATTAGTTACCGTGATGATGGCGCCGAGCTCGGCTAATGTCGACGCGACCGCCAACGGCGGCGCGCAGCTTGACGGAGGGGCCGCTTGTCAAGAGGTGCCGGCGGCGACACCGGTGCATTAAGCTCCGTGCGCGCCGGAGACACCAATGCCGCCCGCCGGAGGCACCAATGGCCCCGCCATCGCATTATGCGAAGTTGCTGGCCGTGAAGCTAGGAATCGGGCGGCCTCGCTGGCGCCGCAATCCACGACTCAACCCCGAGATCGGTAGGCACAAGGGCGGTGATCGCCGCCCGAGTCGTTGTTCCACTTGCTCTTGGACAATCTCCGAATCCGCGCCACCTGTGCCTTTGAGTTCTTGAACCTCTCGCGCTGGCTTTCCGAGCTGGTCTTTTTCTCCTTCCGCACACCAGCGGTATAGTATGACCCCATTTTGTCGACAAGCCTTTGCCGCCACACGACCAGCCGACGCCGGCTTATCGAGCTTATCCTTGTTCTTCAAGACATTCAACCCCTATTTAGAGTGGTGTCCCAAGGGTTGCTTTAGTCGACCCAGCGCTACTTCTTTCAATCGCTCATGGAAGGAATGTGAACCATTTAGAAATTGGCTTCATTAATTAGAATGCAACCATATGGAGCTAATTACGCTGGGTGTATTCCTTACCGTAACAAGCTCAAGCTGCCCGGTCTTTGGATCCGTGGTAAGCTCCTTTGTTTTCGGTCCTTCTTGTACCGGCCCCGACAAATTTCTTGGTCTGCTTGTCACCAGATGTATCAAGAGGGGCGGTAGGCCTTGCTCGGCACGGTCCGCCTCCTCCTTGTCCCATATAGGCTCCGCCACTCAGAATCGCCGGACCGAGTGTGTGTTCCCCTATGTTCAGCTCCGCATTTGTTTCCCCACTCACTTGATTGGGAGCTTGCGGTGCTCGAGCAATTGATCTTGAAGTCGTTGTAGTCATCTTCGTGATCGAAGGATTTTTCTCCTTGATCTTCTCGATAACTCTCACCTTTCTCGATCATTCTCTTCACATTGCTTTTCCAAGTAGACAGGGCCTTGCTCATCTTCGTGAGGGCAGCATTGTTCACTTTATTCCTTTGAGGCTTGTGTTTTCAAATTCAGCGGGAACTTGTATCGCTCGTGCAGCTTCGTGAAGAGGAGGTTGCGCAAATTCCTCGGTCGGGATGCCTCGTGTTCTCGGTGTTGATCGAGACGGTGCTCCGGACAATGCACCCGAGCTGAAGCGAGTACCCTTGACTATTCGCTCGGCGCCGTTGGATTCCCGCTGAGTCCACTTCAAGAACTTCCTCCTTGAGGGTGCGGAGCACGATCGGGCGCCGTCCTTCCGCTGCCTCTTCGGTTGGCTGCCATCTGCGCGCGCGCCGCCATCATCGATGGTGGCATCCTTGGCGGCACCATCGGTGGTGGCATCGGTGTGTCATCCTCGGCGGCACCATCCGTGGTCTCGGGATCGGTGGGGAAGGCGGCGGCCTCATACAAGTGAGGTTGTTCCTCCATCTCCGGGACAGCTCCCGAATGCCTTGCCGCCAACCCCGGCCTCATCGTTAGGGCCATGTTTCTCTCTAAATAGAAACAAAGTTTGGTCAAAAGTTGGTTATTGTCAAGGAACAAGATCTCTAAGTTGACCAAATAACCTAATTCTCGAGGAATGTCGCCAAAAGTTGGTTATTGTCAAGGAACAATTGAGAGATGTTTGTGATATTGCCTAGGTGTTTTGGGATAGAACCTGTTAGTGTGTTGTTGCTAAGGTCCAAGTCCACGCTCGTGGTAACCTAGTTCTTGAGGGGTGTGTCTAGAAAGTTCACTCTTCTTTTTAGAAGACAAGCGCCTAAAATGGTATTGCCTTTCCTTAATTTGTACTATTTTTCATTGTGCTGAATACTTATGTGGGTGAGTGTATCTGTAATTACTTTTTACTACACCGCAGTAACTAATCCTCGAGTGTACCTCGTTATTGCTTTTTCAATCTATAGCTGAAACATATTACACCATAGATGGTGATACTGTGTTTGCATATGAAAATAGCACCACATGCGGTCGATAGTCTTGCGCTAGCAACTATTGAGTTTCAAAAACTCAACACTTCTACATTACAATTCTACCGAATAACTGCAGTGTTTTGTCACCAAGAGCTGGATGATGTTGTTTGCTCTATGGTTTCCTGTATGTAAACTTGCTGTATTTATTCTGTAAAAGGTGTAAAGTTCGCAGACCCAAAGAAATCTGAAGGCAGACCAGCTAACCATGTCAAATTGCTCGAGCAAAGGTTGTACCGACACGTAACATTGCTACATCAGATAGTGTATCTGTAATTACTTTTTACTACACCAGGATTTGTACTATTTTTTCATTGTGTTGAATACTTATGTGGGTGTGTGAATAAAATACTAAACTAATCCAACCACTAAAGCAAATTAATTTTATTTCGTTGAGAATCGGGCACCTTCTAGGTCAAGAAAATTGGGCATGACCTTTGCTAATTTTCTTGACCTAGGAGTGCCCCATTTCTCAACCTAAACGGAAATTAATCAACGCTTTTAGGAGAAAGGGGTTATTTTTGGCACAAACAGAGATGTTCTAACTATTTTCAGTATCAAGGCATTGCAGTTTGAATCATCTTATCGTTGTCTCTACAAAAATAGCTCAGAATTATGATTCCATTTCCACATTGATCTTTGAGCAATATGGTGCATTGTTTTGCTTCAGTGATCTGTCCCGGAGCAGCATCCGACCAAAGCTTTGCAACCTTACAGCGGTGCGTAAGACACGCATGCAAGCGAGTTTCAAAGAGCTAAATCATGCTATTAGCTGGGCATATGCAGCAGGAACAACCAAACTTGAAGAAACTCATGCTAAAGAATTTAAAAGCTTCGCAATACAAAGATGACAATTCACAATTCTTGCTAGTAAATGCATCAGATTTAGAATTCTTGTCGGAAGCACGGATACATGTTTAGAATTCCATTTTACTCAATCTTTGCTACAACTTTCAAGATGCCTTGAAAAATTTACAAGGACACACTTGTGAAGCTTGTGACCACATTATGGGTACAAACATGTTTACCACAAACTCCACGTAATTCATAGTACTTGAAACTAAAAGCTAGTGGTCGATCCTGCCAACCAATAAACTCAATCTCTATGTGCCACTTGTCCAACTAGTGCCTGCTACTCTTCTTCTCCTCTAATTATCTCAGATCGATAACTACTACCAATGGTGATCCGTGTCCGTATTGTGCGACTCAATCTCCATATTAAAAAATCCAGATCGAATGAAACCAACAGTTCACTCGACAATATCACTTTCACAGTCACGGGTCTCGGGCCGGTCTCTATTTCAGATAGTTAACCATATGCACATTGCTACTTGCCAAAGAAGAAAAACCAAAACAGTGGTGACATCGTCCAGGAGATTGCATTCCAAAGCCAAGGCTTCATTCATCCCTGGTCATGTATGGTCAAATTTTTTTCTATCTTCGACCACTAATTACAAAAACACAATTCAAAGATTTACAGTTAGATTTCTGGTCAAGAGACTTGAACTGGATCGTACCACGTGCTCTCACCAGAGAGAATATTTCCCATTGACTAGTCTTGGAACAGATGAACCTATCATGATTGGATTGGCTAGGACAAACTGCAACTTGGTGGCATTATATAATAAATAATCTGTCAATGCATCGCAAACAATAAAAAAATTATTTGCAAAGGACATGATTGCTCAAAATAATTGCGAAGCAAATGTACCATGCGAGGCAAAGTCACTAGTTTGCATCAATAATAATGCAACAGCTATAAAACAATTACTAAAAACAAACACGCTCATGACAAGCGGAGCAAACTTAAGCCAAGGATTGCCAGTAGCGTTGTTATGAGGAAGCACTGATTTCGTAAGGTGCGGGGAATCAGGATCCGCCTCAGTTAACAAGAAAATGAGAGGAGGGGAGGGAGGAGGGGAGGAGGAGGGGAGGAGGAGGGGAGCTCACGGGGTGGTGGTGCTCCGCGACGGTGGTGTGGACGGGCGGCGTCCCGGCGGCGGGGTCGCGTCGAGGCGGCGCTGGGCGGGCCGAGGTGGGGCAGCGCGTAGGGGCGGGTCGAGGCGGCGCTGGGCGGCGGGCAGCGCCGAGGCGGAGTCGGGCGGCGCCCGGGCGGCGGGTCGCGCGAGGCGGCGCTGGGCGGGTCGAGGCGGCGCTGGGCGGCGCGAGGCGGCGGGCAGCGCCGAGGCGGAGTCGGGCGGCGGCGGGCGGCGGGTCGCGCCGAGGCGGCGCTGGGCGGCGTCCCGGCGGCGGGGTCGCGCGAGGCGGCGGGCAGCGCCGAGGTGGCGGGACGGTGGCGCGAGGGAGGCGGGCGAGGGAGAGGGAAGGCGAGGAGAGGGCGGGAGGAAGAGGGCGAGGGCGAGGGCGAGCAAAGGGGTCGGGCAGCGGCGGCGGGCGGTGGATCGAGAGGAGAGGGAATCGGCGAGGGGAGAGGGAAGGGGATCGGGCGAAGGGGAGAGGGCAGGGGGATCGGGCACACACTAATGGCGCACTCACCGTGGTGCGCCATTAGCATGTCCATACTAATGGCGCACCTCACCGTGGTGCGCCATTAGTATTTTTTTTATTTCAACTCGAGCCAACATGTTATGTACTACCGTAACTTATCCACATCAAGCCCACTCTACTAGCTCGACGGTCAAGAGCCAGCTCACACCAGAGGTCCTGGTTTCACTCCTGTGCTCCACAAATATTTTTTAGCATTTAAAAGCTGTTTGATACTTATTTATGTTTAAATATGTTCAAACTTGTTTAAATAATAACAGTAATATTTTTTATAAGACAGAGCATTTAAAAAGCTGTTTGATACTTATTTTTTATAAGACGGCGCTGGGTGCGGGGGTCGGCGGCAAGTGTTGAGTAGGGGAATCGAGGGTGCGGGGGTTTCATGGCGGGCCGTGGACTGGGGGTGCTCAAGGCGAGGGGGACGGATCTGGCGAGGTGGGATAGCGATCGAGATGGAGGGGGATCGAGGTGGGCTCCACAATTTTTTAGCATTTAAAAGCTGTTTGATACTTATTTGTGTTTAAATATGTTCAAAATTGTTTCAATAATAATAGTAATATTTTTTTATAAGACAGTAGTATTTAAAAAGCTGTTTGATACTTATTTTTTATAAGACGGTGCTGGGTGGTGCGGGGTCGGCGGCGGTTGAGTAGGGGAATCGAGGGTGCGGGGGTCGGCGGCGGCCGTGGACTGGGGGTGCTCAAGCGAGGGAGACCGGATCTGGCGAGGTGGGATAGCGATCGAGATGGAGGGGATCGAGATCGAGTGTCCATGAAATTTAAAATATTCATGATAGTTCAAAAGTACCCATGAAATACAATCGAGAAATGAAGGCTACGATTTAAATACAATCGATCTTAGCTAGCTATCTGTTCACAATCTTCTTGCCCTTCTTTTTGCAAATGGAGTTCTTCTATGGAACGGACGCCCTTAGGTAGGGTGGTCCTGCTTCTTCTTGTGGTGTATGCTGCTACTTCATCATCGCCGCCATGTTCGATCCTCGGTCGCCAGATTTGTCAAGTCTTGCTCATTGGCTACTCCATCCATTCCGATGATCTTCCTTTTGCCTCTCCTCACGACAACACGACCGGGCTTTGGCGGTCGGTAATGAAGAAGCATTGGTCCACTTGGGAAGCCAGCACCCATGGCTCATTTTTCGCGGTGACGCTTATGCCATGGGTCTTGGATTTGGCTTCGTATAACCATGGTGGTGAAATACCGTCTTCTTTTATGACGTTCTTGGCCCATCTCGACACGGAACATCGACCTTCTCTCCAACAGTAGCTCAGCTCCCGATCTCCTCGATCCTTCCGTAGTATCTGTCCTTGTCGTTACGGTGTAGGATTCCATCGCTACCCCGGAGTTCGATAACCATCGCCTTCATGTCCTTGGCCTCGTGTAGAATGTGTAGTCATGATATCGTGACGCCTCATAGGTCATCAGGTTGTGCTCGCGCCTGTGACAAGGCTTAATATGAGTTGTTCTTCCGCGAAGAATCCTCATGTAAAGGGTACGCGTAGCTTATGCTTGAACCAACGCGTGAAACATGAGTTGTGCTCTTTGAGTGTATCTCCGTCCGTCCTCTGCTGGCCTCGGTCATTGTACGCCTTTTTAATAAAGGTTTTGTGCTCTACCACCCAAGGATCGACCACGCCTATGTGTTGTAGCGCGACTAGGTTTGCTCTTTCAAAGTCGGCGAAGTCGACCAAGTCGACATGCATTTCGCGGCGACCCTCACGGTGACCCCATCCAGCGAGCCTGCCGAGGTGCCTGCTGACGGGCAGACCAACGGGTTCTCGATGCCTAGATAATTCGGGCAGTAGGAGATGCACTCTTCGTCGAAAGCCCTCGCTATGCTTCCTTCGGACGTGACATGTTGCGAACGTATCCTTTGATGACACCATTCATCCTTTCGAACGGCATCATGCTGTGCAGGAACGCCGCCCGAGTTGGATGATATCCTCCACTATATGGACCAGCAGATGCACCATAACGTCAAGAATGCGGGCGGAAGTACATCTCAAGCTCGCATAGTATCACCACGATCTCTTCCTCGTAGCCTTCGAGTTGCCTCACGCCAATCGACTTCCGAGAGATGACGTCAAGAAGTTGCATAGGCCAAATAGCGTTTCACGGACGTGCGGCCCATGATCCCACGGATTGCAACTAGAAGTATCTGCGATCATCAAGACGTGATACCGTGAGACTTCATCCCGCTGAACTTCGCTTCACTGGGTCTAGGTATCTGCTTATCTTCCCACAGAATCAGAAGGAAGTTTTACTCCTAGGAGGCAGGTGAAAACTGCTCGATCTCCTCCCGACTTAGAGTGAAGCACGCGGAGGGTAGTCATTTCCGGTCTTCTTGGCCTTTTGCCTTTGGCGACGACTTTCGTGTCCCTTCACCTCATCATCATCATCATCATCATCATCATCATCATCATCATCATCATCATCATATATAGCGTGAAGCTCCCGCCTGATGCCCATTGATTTCAAGTCTGCCCTTGCTTTCGCCCATCTTTGGTCCTCTCGGCATGTTGAGCAGGGTACCAAGCAGACTCGCACACGCTCTTCGTGATATGCATGACATCAAGGCTGTGAGGCACACGGTGGATCCTCCAAGACGGCAAGTCCCGTAAAACAGACCTCGCTTTCCATACCTTCAGAGCGGCTCGCGCCTTTCGCTTCTTTCCGGCTCGCGCTTTCGCTTCTTTCCGGCTCGCGCTTTTTGCTTCTTTCCGCAAGGGCAGTCTTTCCAATTTTTCAACAGCTTGTCTATTTCTCGCCGCCTCGACATACGGGCGCTGGGTTCGGTTTCACCATCGAACAGATCCTTGCGCTTCTCCACGGGTCATCGTCGCGGCCACCTTCGATGTCCCATGAACACGGTTTTCAAGACCCGGATCTCTATCTAGCTGGCGATACGCCAGTCATCCATGCACCTTACGATCCGTAAAATCCGTGGACTACCTGCCCCGCGAGATATCCGTGAATCGAGATAGTCGAGCACCGCCGTGAGCAAAGGCGGCTCTCATAGGGAAATATTCTTTCTCTGCGGCGTCCACGATTGGCTGGCGTTTTCCACAGCGTGTCAAGCTCCTCTTTCAGCAGCCCCAGATACAGATTGATGTCGCTCCTGGTTGTTTCGCCCTTCAATTAGCATACTCATGTGAATGTACTTCCTCTTCATGCACAACCAGGGGGGAAGGTTGTACATCCACACAAACACAGGCCAGGTGCTATGTGTGCTTCTCTGGTTGCCAAACAGATTGACTCCATCGGTGCTCGCACCCAGCACGATGTTCCTTGATCATTCCCAAATTCCGAGTCTTCGGTTCAACGCTACACCGCTCGCATCCTTAGGGTGACTCAGCATCTTGTCTTTTTATCTATCTCCGGATCATTTGCGCTATCTTCTCGCTTCTTCTCCTCCCTATCCGCGTGCCAACGCAGGAGCTTTGCTACCTTAGGGTCCGCGAAATAGCGCTGCAGACGAGGAGGATCGGAAAGTACCACACCACTTTTCGAGGAGCTTTCTTCCTCTTCTTGTATCGAGTGACGCCAAGACACCGGACATATGGTAGACTCGCGTGCTCGTCCCGATAAATGATGCAATTGTTCATGCACACATGGTATTTCACGGCGGTAAATCGAGAGGACACA
Organism: Aegilops longissima; assembly: GCA_021605205.1. Lineage (NCBI taxonomy): Eukaryota > Viridiplantae > Streptophyta > Magnoliopsida > Poales > Poaceae > Aegilops > Aegilops longissima. The sequence goes on from CM038682.1 coordinate 697,017,371, forward strand.
CGATTTTCTTCGCCTCCAAACTGGTCGGGCACTTGTTCCCTTGGGAAGACGTTCGTGCGTAATGACATGTTCTCGCCGAAGCATCGCCGGTCATTTTGTGTTTTACCTTCATCTCCGAGCCATGAGCGCACTTTCAGGCGGGTATCCTCGGCCTGCATCCTTCATACAATGGAGTAACCGCGTCTAACTCAAGTTGATCCATCTTGGCTTTCTCTCGGCGGCAGCTCTTGCGTTATCCGTCCGCTTGAGAAGCAGCTCTTGAATATGAGGGTCCTGCACCCGCCCATCGATGGTCCAGCATCGTCCGCTCCGCCGCATCATCATCTTCATGATCATGCCCGCCGCCTACTCCGCATCTTCCTCATCATCATGTCCTGCATCTTCTACATGATGATCGTGTACAGATCACAGCCGTGATCATCTCCGGGATTCTTCGTCTTCTCGCCCGCCCGAGCCGCTGTGGTTGTCTTGCTGCCCTTCCTCATTTCTTGCCCGCCCGCATGGACGACTTTTGTAGTCATCTTCATCACCTTGCCACTAATAGCCATCCATGAAACCACGCAACAGCAGGTGGTCCCGCACCTGCCCGAATCCGGTCCGCAATAAGGCTCTTTAGCTTGCATCTTCGACACGGACATCTTATCTCCGCCTCGTTCTTTTGAAGCATCTCGCCTTCAAGGACCTCAAAAACCTATTCACGATGCCTTCGGTCATCGTATGGACTATGGTCTCCTCAAGGGTAGAGCAAAACGATATTTTAGAACCAAACAAAAATTTGGCATGACTTTCCCTAAAAATAGGACCAAAAGAATGCTTAATGCCAAAATTCTCGCTTGAACGGAAATGAATCAACATTCCGCAAAATATTGGCAACTATCGATTTCAAATACCGTACACCTCCAAACACAAACACATATGCAACACCACAAACATATGCAACACCACTTAACATACATAGATCTAGCTAGGCAGTAAAAAGTGCATGTGCACATTGTTGTAGGGAGAACAACCTAAATATAGCTTCCCCTTACTTACCTATTAAAACAAGGTAATTTAACCACTTAATTTGAATGAATCTATGGTGGAAATGAGGTGAAAAGAGGAGGCACCCGAGACAAGGAGGAGGTGGAGAGAATGAAGTGGGGAGAAAGTGAGTGTGTGGTAGGAGAGGCTGTCCCAAATATCTTGTTGCTGCCCACTTACTAATGGCGCACCTTCATGCAAAGCGCCATTAGTAGTTACAACTACTAATGGCGACTTAAGCAGGATGCGCCATTAGTATGTTTGGATAGGCGCACTAGTTCAAAAAAAAATTTCTATACTAATGGCGCACTTTTCGCAGGTGCGCCATTAGTAGTTACAACTACTAATGGCGACTTGGGCAGGATGCGCCATTAGTATGTTTGGACAAAGCACTAGTTTAATTTTTTTTGATATTAATGGCGCACCTTTGCAAGGTGCGCCATTAGTAGTTTAAACTCTAATGGCGCATCGAAGGTGGTGCGCCATTAGTATATCTCGATGGCGCACCATCTTTCCGTGCGCCATTAGTGTCAATCCCATCTATAGCCCTTTTTCTAGTAGTGTAAAGTCAAGGTAATTAAGGACCGGCTCAAGACAGCCCAAAGTCGACAAAAGAATTATTACGATCAGAAGCATTGTGGAGTCCATTTTGAACCCGGTGAATTTGTGCACCTACGAGTATCACCCATGAGAGGACTGCGCCGATTCAAGATTAAAGGAAAACTAGCGCCGAGATTCATCGGGCCTTTCTGCATAATAGCACGAAGAGGCACGGTGGCCTACCAGCTAGACTTGCCCAAAGAATTATCCAACATCCACGACGTATTCCACGTCTCCCAATTGAGGAAGTGCGTAAGCAACCCAGAGAAACAAGTACCCCATAAAGACATTGACGTGCAACCAGATCTTACATATCGGGAGCATCCGATAAAAATCTTGGAAGAGTCAGAAAGGAGAACCCGACAGAAAACCACCAAGTTCTTCAAAGTTCAGTGGAGCAACCACACCGAAGTGAAGCCACTTGGGAAAGGGAGGATTTCCTTGACAGAGCACCCACAATTATTTGAAAATCAACCGAATCTCGGGGACGAGATTTTTCCTAAGGGGGTAGGTGCTGTGACACTCTAAATTTTTTGTTGTTTTCGTTTTCAGCAAAAGCCTTGCTTGGTTTGAAGAAGGTCATTTAAACCCTTCTCAAAAACCTATCTTCTGAGTTTTCTTCTCAAAAGCATTTCTTGGATTTATTTTCTTCTAAAAAGAAACCTTTTTGGTTTTGGGCTATTCTTTGGTTTTGATCCATCCTTGGTTTTACCATGCCTCTTGTGGTAAATTTCTCCCAAAACCCCTCCTTCCACTTTGGTACAACTCAAACATTCTGTCCAAACTAGTAAAATCCATTTTTGGACTTTATTCCAATCATTTCTTCTCCCAAAATAATTCTGTCTTTTCTTTTGAGCCTAAGTGATTTGCAAAGCAAGTACCCTAATGCTCTTGATTTTTGACCTCAAACCAACTCCCTTGGATAGTCCTTGGTACCCACAACCCAGAACCATCTTGATCCACTCTTCCTCTTTTCAAAATTTTCAAAATTTAACCTCTGCAAGTTTGGACCAGATTCATCATTTTTGGTAAAATTCATATCTCCTCTTCCCCAAAAATTCTACCAAAATTCAGGAAGCCCTCAGATGCAATGAGAGACCACCACACCAAAGATCAGCTCAAGAAAAATTTCCCACATGCCAAAATCATTCTGTCGAACACCTTGCATGCACTGTTTCTGTGCATCTTCAGTTAAATTCAGAAAGTTCAGAGTTTCAGTGTCGATCTTCGTCAGTAAATTCAGTCACATGTTCACAGTGCCTTTGGCACGTTGCTCACGGCCTAGCTTGCCGGTCCGGAGGCTCGCACGCTGCTTGGCGCTGCCTCGCATCGGTGGCGCTCGCCCGCTTCGCGCGCCGGCGTGTCTTGCGGTGGCGAACCACCGTGGCGGCCGACCGAGCAGAACGGCGGCGAACGCCGCTCGGCGCCGCCTAATCCTCCGGTGGCTCCGCGTGGCCACTTCTCGACAACAAGACGATGCAGCACCGTCGCCGTGGCGCTGCATGCACAGAGCGCTCCCTCGCCGCCGACGGGCCCGCCGCCTGCTTCGTCGAATCCACCCTGGCTCCTAATCCAAGCTTGTTTAGGCCAAACGGCACCAGTGGAACTCACGCTGACGCCCCACTCCCTAAACCTCCCGACCAAGCTCTGCGCCAGAACCATCGCCAGAGAAGTCCGTTCACGGCCACCGCCGGATCGCTTATAAAAGGAGCCCCGAGCTCGCTCTCGCACACACCACCACCGAACCTCACCAACACCACGCCAAGCTTCTAGGAGGACCTCGAGGAGGTCTCTCCTCCAACTCCGCCACCTCGATCCGCCTTGGCCACCAGCTTGATTCATCATGGTGAGGCCATCTCCGCGCCCAAACCCCGTCCGTAGCCTTCTCCTACACCTAGTGCTCTAACCCCCACCTCAATTCGATCCTTGCAGCCCTCCTCGGCGAGATCCACCATCGCCCGAGCCGCCGTCCGCCGGAGAAAGTGTCGCCGTCGACGTGGTGCTCCCCGACGACCAAGTCCACCACTCACCGACGCGGAAGGACACGCTGATACTCTTGGTACACTCTGATCTCCCTGACTCGCCGTGGTTCGACGCCGACGACCACCGCAGCCTTCGGGCGCCGGCGAGGTCTTTCAAACCTGACATGTGGACCCCCATGTCAGCCTCTCTTTCTTTTCCCGCGAACTGTTTTCCGTTGGCGCCTTCGGGCAGAGTACGTTTTCCCTGTGGGCTTGCGCGTTTCTATTCGAACCGTTTTCTGTTTTCTCGCTTAAACCCTCGAACTTCTCTCGTTTATTACGATGAGTCCTGGACAGAAACCCTTATAACTTTTTCATAAAAAGTGATTTTTGAGTGATTCTTTTCTGACAGTCTTATAATTTTGTCTAGTTTTTATGGGATTTATTTGGAAAAATTTTGGACGAACTTTCTGTACTCCACGGTATTTACGTTAGCGCGTGTATTTTTGTTTACATCAGAGATACCAAGGAGGTGACGGAGCTGCAAACTTCGCGAGCTAGACCCGACTACTCTGAACCAGGCAAGCATGTTTGAACTTTTGATATGATAAGTGTTCTGGCAGGTTTGCATTAAGTAGTTTCATGGCATGTTTGTGAGCATACCGATGAAGGTTATTTCCATGCAAAGTTGAGGCGAGTGAGTTCGATAATCCATACGTGTTGGATGTGAATGTGCATGGCCATGTGTTGGCATGAGGAGGGGTAAGATGGCAGTGTTGTAGCATGCCAGTCTTATGCCATACTATTTGACTTCAGTGTCAACCCGTATCAGTTCGGTTCCCATCCATTTCCCTTCCCGTACTACCACATGTTTTCTGCAAGGGATATGGCTTAGTAAGTTGCGAACCGCTTTCCTGGTACACACCAAATGGAGAGGCCGTGATGATGGTTCCATGGCCCTGGATTAAAGCCACCATCCGTCAGGGGCATGGGTGTTTCCGTTGGGACCGAGAGGGGGCACCCTTAGAGCGCGAATATAAATTTGATCCCATGCTATTCGAGATTGTGATCTCCCGCCTCAAAAGTTTTTCTTGGACGATGTCTAGGGTGATTCCTGGCATTCGTGAGGTAGGATGGGTGTGTATCGTTAGCTGTGTTTCTTCCGAAATACCATAAACGGAACTAGTCCTTCAGACTACGGAACTGCTGGCTGTGAGTAATTTTAGTACAAACTCGCAGAGTCATAATTCCTCGAATCATCTTATCCATGTCCAAGCTCAGATATCTTATCCCGACAAGTGTCAGTTTGGTGACAGATACTCCGTGATTCACATGAGTACTAAGTCCGTTAAATGTTTATTCCTGTGGATGGACTAACCCGCTTATATTCATGTGTTGAATATTTATTATGAGTGCTATATCTTTGTGATGAAAGCCCTTTCGTGATGTCGCCAGACGTCCGATCATGCATTGTTGTTATTTATTTTCATTATAAGCCCTTTCGTGATGTCGCCCGACGTCCGATCGCTGCATTGTTGTTATTTATTTTCATTATAAGCCCTTTCGTGATGTCGCCAGACGTCCGATCGCTGCATTGTTGTTATTTATTTTCATTATAAGCCCTTTCGTGATGTCGCCGACGTCCGACTACGGCATTGTTGTTATTTATTTTCATTATAAGCCCTTCCTGTGATGTCGCCGACGTCCGATCATGCATTGTTGTTATTTATTTTCATTATAAGCCCTTACTGTGATGTCGCTCAGACGTCCGACTGCGGCACACATGTATTTTTATTTCAATATAAGCCCTTTATGAGGTGTCTCTCAGACGCCCGACTGTGGCATGTTTTGCTTATTTATTCACCCTTCGAGGCATCGCTTCAGACACCCGATCGGTTTTGAGTTTATCTTCTTTGGGTTTTTGAGCGGACTACCGCCAATTCCCTTCTTAATTATTTTGCTATACTGTTTTAATTGAGCATTGTTAAGATTAACCATGTCGCATTCATGCATTCATTTGTTATATCTTTTGTCCGAACTGTCTTGCGAGTACTTTCATAGTACTCACCGGCTTGTTGATTTGGCCAGATGTCGACGGCTGCGATCTCATGGATGAAGAGTTCGATAGCGAGTCCGACGCCTAGAGGAATCCCAATAGTCTCGTCGCACCCTGGATTAGTCATTGTGATATATCCGCTCGCTACCCAAATAAATTCATCGAGCTCACCGACGCCGATGAGCCGCCAATCAGAGACTTATTAACCACCCCGCTGTGTTATTCCACCAACCACTCATAGCTAAAGTCAGTAGTTTTTCCACCCCACACCTTTGAGTCATATCCGCCACTATGTATAATTATTGGCGCGTTGTAATATTTGGTTGGGCATCTTCAGTCCGACCCTTGTAATATCGTAATGCTACTGGCTTATTGTATCAAAGTTTTGTCAACCGGTATGAAGGATTTTTCCTCATATTGGACTTCATCGGTCGGTGGTTCAATAAATATTTTTATTGAAAAACCGGTCGTGACATTCCACATACGGCCCCGAACGATGTGTGCAGGGTTCCCGAGACACCAAACGGGCGTCCCCAGACATCAGGCACGTGCCTACCGTGATCACAGCCCACCCCTCGGTCAGCGCTGCCCACGGCCTCCAAAGATACTACAAACACCGTAAACTACTTCCAACTCCTGGACAGATGACAAGGGTGATTAAGAAGTCGAGCGGGGTCATATTTCAGGGCCTAATGCATGGTAGTAGCTGTTTCTTGGATCACAAACACAGAACTCAATTCCTGAGGACGGCTTCAATGAGACAACCCACCATGTACTCCTACATGGCCTCTCACCGATACCTTTACCAAATCGTGTTCACACACTTAGCTCTCAATAGTAGGACATGTTCACACACCTCCGATTCATCCCCGATGAATCAGAACTGACTCAACTCTAAGCAGTAGCAGGCATGACAAACAAGCATGAATGAGCAGGCACAACAGGGCTCAAACAACTCCTACTCATGCTAGTGGGTTTCATCTATTTACTGTGGCAATGACAGGTCATGCAGAGGATAAAGGGGTTCAACTACCGCAGCATGTAACAGCTGAATCGGTTTTGTCCTAATGCAGTAAAAGAGAGCAAGAGCGAGAGAGTGGGATTGTATCAGAATGAACAAGGATTTTGTTTGTTCGGCACTTCAAGATAACATTGAGTCTTCATCGCTGTCAACGATCACAACGTCGGTACAACGTTTACCGAGGGGGAACAACACCGGCAAACAGAGAAGAAACACGATCAATGCAATGCACAATATGATGCATGCTATGACATGGCAATATGAATGTGTTTTGGGCTAATGCAAGCTAGAACAGATTGAGATGAGTCCATTTGAACCAAAGATTCAAATGCAAACCCATTTTAAGAGGTCATAATAGTGCATTAACTTGTTTCACCTAAACAGCAAGGTTAATGTGTTCTAACATGCATGAAACCAGTACAGATGGATAGATTGGATTTTTCTGATCATTTTTAATATATAATTTATTTCATTCTGAGCTATAGATTAATTTCTATGTTTTTTTAGAAGTTTTGGCTATTTTCTGGAATTTCCTTTATAAGAATAATTCCAGTAAACAAATTACTGCATCAGCATTACGTCAGGGAGACGTCAGTGGTCAACGGGACGGTCCAGGTCAAACCTGACAGTGGGTCCCGTGTGTTAGTGTCATTAGTTTTAACTAACTATAATTAGTACTAACCCTAGATTAATTAGCCGGCTGGCCCCACCTGTCATTGACCCAGGGGGGGTCAAACTGGGCCCACCCATGGTCAAACAGGGTCAAACTCGCCGGAGTTTAGCCGCCGGCGAGGCCAAACGCGGCGGTGCAGGTGCGGGTTTCATCTACAGGGCACCGTTCGAGCCGCCGTTAGGCTCTACGGGCAGCTGGGAACGAGCCGCGGTGGGTGGTGCTAGTGTTTGGGCTCGGGGTCGCCGGAGATGACGCCGACGACGGGTTTGGCGGCGACCGGAGCTCGGGTGAGCTCGGACTCATTGCTAGGGGGCACAGCGAGGCGCATGGGTTAGTGCGTTGAGCTCCTGGGGGTGCGTTAGGGCTAGTGGACAAGGTGGCGCGGCCGTTGGGTGGCCGGAGCCTCGTTGGCGATGAGCTCCGCGGCGGCGCGTGCGGGTGAGCTACGTGCAGTCGCTACGGGGCTCGAGAGAGGGAACGAAGAGGATGGGGAGGTAGCTTGGCTCACGGCGGTTGCAACGGAGCTGACGGCGAGGTCGGGGACGGCCTGCTGCGACGGTGATGGCGAAGGGGATCTCCGGCGGTGGCGGAGTCGGGCGAGGTTGATGCTGTGGCTTCGGGGCACGTGAGCGCTCGGGGCTCGGTCTGCTCGATGGATAGGAGGGTGGCGGAGCTCGTGGAGACGGTCGGGCGGCGCAGAGACGACGGTGGCTACGGCTACGGCGGCGGGACGGCGGCGGCTGCTTCAGCCATGGCGGGAAAGGGTGAGAGAGAGGACAGGGGGAGAGAATGAGATGTCCAGGGGCGCGGGCGCAGCACCGAGGAGGCCCTTCGAGGCGTCGTGCTGGCGCGGGCGACGCAGGCAGGCAGGGAGTTGGCGTGGCGAGCTCGGCGACGTTGCGGTGTCCCTCCGCTGCCTACTGGCAGAGGTGGGTGGTGACTGGCACGGGCCAGGTGGGCCGGCCCAGTGCAGGTAAGTGGCCACTGGCCTTTCTCTCTCTCTCTTTTGTCATTTTAATTGTTTTTCTAATTTTCTGTAACTGTGTGGCTTTATTAAAAATACTTAGGCATCTTTTAAAATCCTGAAAATAATCAGGGGATCTGTTTAGATTATTTCCAACAGCCCACACTTATTTTCAGAATTATTTGGGCATTTAGAATATTTTATAACATTTATATGCCCAAATGCAAATAGTAATGATTTGATCCAATGACCTTATGTGTCCTAGAAAAAGGTGAACCCATTTTGTTAGAGGCACTAACCCAAAACAAAAAGGGTAGACTTTTTAGAAGGGCATTTCAGGTTCCTTGAAAATAATTTTAATAAACCCTAGTTATTTCTAGGGGGTGCTAGGGGTTCTGCCATCCCCATTTCAAGTTTTCTCGAAAAGTAAACATGATGCAACACTCTAATGCAAGCACTAAGCATTACCAGAACTGGGGATGTGACAACTCACCCCCACTAAATAAGAATCTCGTCCCGAGATTCAAGACGTGAGGTAAGAAGACAGAGGGGACACGGAACTGACACCGTCTTCATGATCCATTGCATTTCTCGAAGATGTTGATTCATTGCTTCAAATTGATCTTGACTTCTTGCTTTGAGAACTACATCCAACATAACAATGAGTGGAAAGGAAAAACTCCAGAAGGATCGATCTTCTCGAAGATCGAACAACTCAAGATCACTCATCGAGTGAGACATTGAAACACATTGAGAGGAATGGAAGAACAAGCGACGGGGTTTGATTTGGTGGGCAACAATTCCATGATTAGAAAGATGGTGGATGGTGTCAAGGTGGCGAGGAAATAATTTCCATGATCCCGTAACGGGGCACCTTGAAAAAGGTGACTCGTTGAACTGTTCCCTTAAGTGACAAAAAGAATTACTTTTGATCCATAGATCATTGAAACCCTTCATACCAGCTTAAGGCAATTTACAATTGATTGTTTGAAAGAGCTCGAAGAAATGGCATACTCGGACTAGGATGGATGATGTGGACTACCTTGTTGAAGACAGCGCAATGGATGACTTTTGCTCATCACCGGAAATGGATGGGACCCATGACAAAACCACTTTTGAAGATTATCCTGGACAGCAACTACCGAGAAGGGCAGCCCATGGGGAATTGGCACAATTGTGACGCCCCCAATTCAATAGTACACTAATCATGCACTCAAATGTGTACGATCAAGATCAGGGACTCACGGGAAGATATCACAACACAACTCTAAAACATAATTAAGTCATACAAGCATCATAATACAAGCGAGGGGCCTCGAGGGCTCGAATACAAGTGCTCGATCATAGATGAGTCAGCGGAAGCAACAATATCTGAGTACGGACATAAGTTAAACAAGTTTGCCTTAAGAAGGCTAGCACAAACCGATACAGATCGAAGAGGCAGGCCTCCCGCTCGGATCCTCCTAAACTACTCCAGTCGCCATCAGCGGGCTGCACGTAGTAGTAGGCACCTCCGGGTAGTAGTCGCCATCGACGGTGGCGTCGCCCTGGCTCCATCGTGCTGTTGCAGCAATCGGGTAAAGGAAGGGAAAAGGGGGAACAAGGCAACCGTGAGTACTCATCCAAAGTACTCGCAAGCAAGGAGCTACACTACATATGCATGGATATATGTGTAAAGGGCCATATCGGGACTGAACTCGCAGAATGCCGTAATAAGAGGGGATAGCTAATCCTGTAGAAGACTACGCTCGCAGCCTCCGCCTTGCAACATGTAGAAGAGAGTAGATCAAGTCCTCCAAGTAGTATCGCATAGCATAATCCTACCCGCAATCCCTCCTCGAACCCCGAGAGAGAGCGACCACCGGTTGTATCCGCACTTGGAAGGGTGTGTTTTATTAAGTATCCGGTTCTAGTTGTCATAAGGTCAAGGTACAACTCCAAGTCGCCCTGTTGTCAAGATCACGGCTATTCAATAGATTAACTTCACTGCAGGGTGCACCACATAACCCAACACGCTTGATCCCATTTGGCCGGACACACTTTTCTCGGGTCATGCCCCGCCGCTGAAGATCAACACGCCGCAGCCCCACCTAGGCACAACAGAGGCCAGACGCCGGTCTAAACCTAAGCGCACAGGGTCGGGCCCATCGCCTTAGCACACCAAGACGCTATAGGGCGGCCAAAGCGGAACTAGCCCCTTAATACAAGAGCAGGCTTACGCCCATCCGCCGCCGCCGATCGCCAAGGCCACACGGCTTTCGCTGATACCACGACGCCGGGATACCCGTAACTACTCCCGCGTAGATGGTTAGTGCTTATAGACCAAATGGCCAGACTCAGATCAAATACCCAGATCTTGTTAAACGTGTTAAGTATCCGCGAACGCCGACCAGGGCCAGGCCCACCTCTCTCCTAGGTGGTCTCAACCTGCCTTGTCGCTCCGCCACAAAGTAACAATGGGGCCGTCGGGAACCCAGCCCACCTCGACCGGGATGGAGCCACCGTCCTTTCAGCCCCATCTCCTAACAAGATCACGTAATGTAATAGTGTAAAGTATATAGAGTATGCCCGTGATCACCTCCCAAGTGATCACAACCCAGAGTATAGCATGGCGATTTGACAAGAATGTAGGGCCACTGATGGAACACTAGCATCCTATACTAAGAAGTAGGATAGCGGTAAAGGTAACAACAAGAGTAGCAAGGACAAAGCTATGCAGCAAGATAGGATTAATCGAAAGCAAGAATATGCTACACTACTCTAATGCAAGCAAGATAGAGAAGAGTAGGCGATATCCGTGATCAAAGGGGGCTTGCTCGTTGCTCGACAAGGAAGGTCGTCGTCGACGAGTCGAACACAGGGGCATCAAGAGCGATCTCGGGTCTACCGGAGAGAAGAGGGGAAGAAACAGTAAATACACGCAAACATATGCATAACAAGACAATAAGCGGGCTAGAAGTGTTCTAACGCAGCGCTAGGCGGCATCGCGAAGAGGGAAAACATCCGAAAAGTATTCCCGGTTCCAGGCCCCTGTCGACATGATGAACCGAAGGGAAAAGTTGCATGTTTGCTATGCTAGGCATGTGTGGTGGACGAACGGGCTGCGATCCGGATTCTTCTCATCGCTCGAGTAACTTTCATGTAGAAAACTTTTTCATCCGAAAGCTACGGTTTAATTTATATGAATTTTCAAAGATTAAAACATTTTCCGAATAAATATTAATTCGAAATTAATTATTAAAATCTATGGGTACCCAACTCTGCATAGATGTAGTGTACCAGAGGTCGACAGTGGGTTAGGCGTCTCAGCTTGACCACCAACGATTGACCGTCAACAGGTGGGGTCCTCCGTCATGCATCGATTAGTTTAGCCTAACAGCTTTAGTTAACTAAACTAGTGATTAGGCTAATTAATCCCGAGTCAATTAAGCTAATTAACTAATTAATTAATTAATTAACTAATTGTTATTTCTATATATATTTTATTTTATTTAAAAAAAACCTGGCAACAGGGGTCACTGGCAAGGCACTGTGCCAGCCCATCGGGCGGGTGTTAACGGTGCGGGCGCCTGTGTTCGAGGGCGCCAAGCCGGCACGCGAGACTACTGGGCGACGGGGAGCCACGGGCGGCGCGGGTGAGGTCGGTGAGCTGCTCAAGGGAAGGGGGGCCCGGGAAGCGCGGGGGGAGCTCGCGCGAGAGGCAGGGGCTGGGAGGCGGCCATGGCCAGCGGTGAGCACGAGCTCACAGAGAGCTTCGGCCATGGCGGGGCAGTCGTCCTACGGCGACGGTGAGTAGGGGAGAAGGGGGAAACGGGAGTGGCTCACCCCAGGAAGGTCGGGGGCGCGCTTGGGAGGCCGGCCGGAGAGGAGTCGGGGACGCGAGGGCGGGACGACGCGGTGGTCGCGGCGTTGGCCGAACGGAGGAGCGGCGTCGATCCGTCGATGGGGGCGCCGCGGCCTCATGCTGGTGGGCGGGACCAGCGAGCGACAACGCGGCGGAGCTCCCGGCCAGGTCGGTGTGGCGAGGGAGAGGGCCGAGGGCATGGCAATGGCGACGATGAGGATGGCGAGGCGGCGATCCGGCGGGGTGGCTCCGGCGATGGCGTTGAGCGATGGGGCGAGCCTGGCAGGCGGCGGCGGCGGCGATGTAGTGGGGAGCTCCGGACGCCGGCGCGGTCCTGGCGGCGACGGACGGCGACGGGGCGCAGCATCGGGGTCCTCCTCCTCGATCCCAATCCAAATCGGGGGAGAGGGCGAGGAGATATTTTCGTGGGGAGGGGTGTCGATGGGGGGTCGGGCCTCACCGGGGACATGGAGAGAGGGGGCGGCTGGGCCTTTGCCCAGCCTTTTTTTAGTTAGATCTGTCTTTTCCTTTTATTTATTTCATTTTTCTGTTTTATTTCATTTTAATATATTTAGACAATTTCAAAAAGGGTGTTTGTTGCACTATAATCACCTAGACATTTAACTGCACACTCCTAACATTTTAGTTTAATTTTTTGAAAACTTTGTCGCTTGACATTAATTTGAATTTGAATTTGAAAAGGTTTCAATCATTGCGAGGTTAGCAACAGTAAGAGTGGTGACGTGGCATCACTTGCAGAGGTTACTGTAGCTTGATTATCCGGCCACAATTCTCCTCCATTACAAGAAATCTCGTCCCGAGATTTAAGCGGGTTAAGGGGAAAGTCCTGGTTATGAAATTCTAGCGAGGGTTCTCGGTCTTCACATTTTTCTCAAGAGGTTGATCCAATACATTGATGTCTTCATTTCTCTGCTGCAGGTCATCATGATGAAGACGGCATCCTTTCTTCGGGGTTCCATTGTACTTACTTAATAGCTAACGGGCAGATCGGCAACAATGTAATGCTATAAGGGTAATAATATGGGATTAACCCTTGAATGAGCATATGAGTACCTCTCGAGTTGAACAAATAAAACACATCAAGAGTAAAGTTCGAAGGTACAATAAGAAGTTTCAAGAAGATAGATAGTTGCTTGAAGTCTGAACCAGAGTGAGAAAGGGGTTCAGCACAGCGAGAGTAAGTATTGTGTCTGATACCAGAATAGAGCACTAGGAAGGTGGCCCGTGAATTAAATACGAAGCAAAAGGTGAGGAATAACCATTAGAGACAGGGTTTTACAGGAGAGTCAGGTTTCGATCCTGTGGAAATGTGGGTTATGGGCCCACCATGTGGGTTAAAAGTAGGAAGGGCGGTAATGTCTCGCACGATCATGTAAGCAAGACATGTCAGAGGATAGCCTGTCAGTTATGTCGACAACAACATCGATACCAAGGGCGAGGGACGAAGAGAACCATTTTCCTGCTCGTTGAACGAGGCGGACCAATAGGCAAAGTTCTCGTCCATCGGCGGTTACCGGAAGTCATCAACAGTAGAAACAGGGTTACACCAGACAGGAAGGTACACCGAGGTGTTTACCTAAGCAGGGGATTACCACTGCTCGGTTAAGTAGTTTACAAGAAAGTTTGAACAAAACAACGGGAAGGAAAATGTGCTTAAACACGTATATCAAGGGTATATCTGTAACGCCCCGGATGCAACTTTCCATATTCGTAACTCCAACTCTTGCCTTTTCCGGAGATGCGATATTTTTATTTCCTCCGTGGTTGGGTTTTTGTCTTTTGTTTTTGCATTTTGTTTATGGCGTGCATCTCATCTCATAGCATCTTGTGCATCGCATCCATATGTTTTCATGAAACTTGTAGCAGAAGTTGCTTTTTCTCTCTTTGCCTCCGCTGGCACTTTGTCGACCGCTTGTGCTTGTTGACCTTCTCTCGCACCAATTGGACCCTCTTTCCTCTCTTTCTCCGAGACCAACAAAACCCCCTTGTCCCCATGGCCTTTCGTCGACTCCTTTGTCTTTGTTTTTGTTTCCTCTTGTCAAACCACCTAACCTCTCTTGCCAGCTTGCAGACCCCTCAAGGCGTCCAAACCTGCCCGAACCCGAATCGCCACCATCACCGCTGTATTCAGATCATCCCCAAACATCTATAAAATATCCCGCTTAGTTGTTGGTCTCCCTTAGCCATTTATCTCGACTGCTCGATTTTAATCCGATGATCCAAATGCCCTCCTATTTACTTACTTGCTATATAAATAGACCACAACCCTAGGATCTAGGGATCATGTCCCATCCATCCCACGCCGCCGCCACTCCACCGAATCCCTCTCGGGATCCATCCCCTCCTTCATTTCACACACCAGCCAACCAAATCCATCCCCTCCTCGATCCACCCGTCCGTCCGAGCACCTCCTCCTCGCCGGTGCTTCCCCAACCATCGAATCTAGCAGCTCCACCACCAAGCCGCTCCCTCTCAGGCCGATCCCTGCACCACCTCGCCGAGCTCCTCTCCAAAGATGTCACGCCGCAAGCAGCAGCAGAACCAGGCCGAACCCACGACCTCTTCTCCTCCTGTTTTTCCTCTATCTCTCTCTCACGGTGGGCCCTCTCTCCTTCACAGAACGACTGAGCACCCCAGCTAAGTCCCGCTTCCGGGGCTCGTTGACTCCGCTGCTCCTGCTGAACCCTCCTCGCCAAGCCCTCCTCCGCCGATTCCCGTCGTGCGCCAAGTCCTCGCCCGCCTCTGCTTCCCTGCTCCAAATCGAACGCTGGCCGCCGCCTGAGTTTCTCCGCCACGGCGCCTTTCTCCAAGGCCCCAAGCCCTGCCTCGCCGCTCGTCTTCACTCACGACCGCTGCTTGCGCTACCTGTCCAGCAGATGAGCGCCGCCTCTCCTTCCCCGTGGTCTCTCACTCCCTCGGGTTCTTTCTCTCTCTCTCTCAATCCTACTCTCTCGATCTTCTCCAGGAACCCCGACGCCGAGGAGATCCGAGCTCCTCCCGATCCAGAGCCGCCGTCTTCCTCGCGACCTCATGACCACGCCATCGCCTCGCCGCCGTCTTCGCTAAGTTCTGCGGCTGCCGAGCTCGCTTCGTCGAACTGGGGAGCACGCCGCGCCTGCTTCTTCTCGTCGAACGAACGAGCGGCTCGCTTGCTCGAAGGCTGATCACTACTGCCCAGCTCCAGCACCACAGGCTACAGCAGCCGAACCGAACCAGCGCAGCTCCCTGCCGGCCTCACCTCTCCTCCACCGACTGGGCCTGGCCCATGGTGAGGCCACCCCCAGCGCCTCATTTTTTCCCTTCTGTTGGTCCAGTCAGTTTCAGCCCAGTGTAGTTTTTTTCCCTGTCTGTGATTTTGCTAATTATCCAGTGATTGCCATTTTTTTTCAGAAAACCCCTTAATGTTCATGCATCTATAAATAACAAACCGTGCATCGGATAAAATGATTTATATATGTAAAATGCTTAGAATTTTGTGTAGGTTAATAATATGCCACTTTCATTTATGTTAAAAATGTTTAACTTGCTGTTTATTTAAATTTGCTAATATGCCATGTTAAAATGATTTAATTCATAACTAAATAACCGTAGCTCGGTTTTAAACAAACTTTATATGTATTTGGGGTGGAAAAATGCCTAGTTTAACATGGTTCACTTTATTTTGCTGTTTAACAACATTAAAATATGATTTAGAGCAGAACAGTACCGAATCTACAATATGCACATGGGGATTTTCCAGAATTGTTGTTTGTTGTTCCGGCCTCATTTAAACTTGCCTAAATAGTTAGTTTACTTATGCTTCACCTCTTGCCATGTTTAACAACATTTAATATTGTTGAGTACCTAAACGAGAGTGAACTAAATAAGTCGAATGTGGTGTTTTGTCCACTTAACTTGTAGTATTGTTTGTTGCGCCTTGCCATGTCATGCCTCATTTAAACCGGACATGCATCATACTTGTTTGTGCATCATGTCATGTTTATGCTTGTGCATTTATCATGTTGTTTGTTTCTTTCCGGTGTTGCTTCTTGGTTCCGGTAATGTTGCGATTGTGAGGATTCGTTCGACTACTTCCGTTCGTCTTCTTCATGGACTCGTTCTTCTTCCTAGCGGGATTTCAGGCAAGATGACCGTCACCTTGGATCTCATTACTATCATTGCTATGCTAGTTGCTTCGTTCTATCGCTATGCTAGTTGCTTCGTTCTATCGCTATGCTGCGCTACCTATCACTTGTTCCTCAAGCCTCCCAAATTGCCATGTCAACCTCTAACCTTTTGCACCCTTCCTAGCAAACCGTTGTTTGGCTATGTTACCGCTTTGCTCAGCCCCTCTTATAGCGTTGTTAGTTGCAGGTGAAGATGAAGTTTGTTCCTTGTTGGAACATGGAGATGTTGTTCCTTGTTGGAACATGTTTACTTGTTGGGATATCACAATATATCTTATTTAATTAATGCATCTATATACTTGGTAAAGGGTGGAAGGCTCGGCCTTATGCCTGGTGTTTTGTTCCACTCTTGCCGCCTCTAGTTTCCGCCATATCGGTGTTATGTTCCCGGATTTTGCGCCCCTAACGCGGTCGGGTGATTTATGGGACCCCTTGACAGTTCGCTTTGAATAAGACTCTCCAGAAGGCCCAACATTGGTTTTACCATTTGCCTCACCTAGCCCTTTTTCCCTTGGGTTTTGAGCCCAAGGGTCATCTTTATTTTAGCCCCCCGCCAAGGCTTCTCTAAGTGCTGGCCTGAACCGAGCTGCTCATGGGCCCCTCGAGCAACTCGAGGTCTGGTTTTACTCGTAGCTAGTCTCATCCGATGTTGCCTCGAGAACGAGATATGTGCAGCTCCTATCAGATTGTCGGCGATCGGGCGGCTTTGCTGGTCTTGTTTTATTGTCGTCGAATGTCTTGTAGCCGGATTCCGAGACTGATCGGTCTTCCCGGGAGAAGGAATATCCTTCGTTGATCGCGAGAGCTTATCATGGGCTGTTGGGACACCCTGCAGGTATAAACTTTCGAGAGCCGTGCCTGCTGTTATGTGGCGATGGGAATTAGTTAATATCCGTTGTAGTAAACTTGAAGCAAACTCTTCTAAAATACACCAACCGTAGCGTAACCGTGAGTGTCTCTTTTCGGGTTGATCGAGAGGAGAACACGGTTTCGGGTTATGCTTGACGAATTAGGAGTTCAGGATCACTTCTTGATCATTACTAGTTGACGACCGTTCCTTTGTTTCTCTTCTCGCTCTCTTTTGCGTATGTTAGCCACCATATATGCTTAGTCGCTGCTGCAACCTCACCACTTCATCCCTTCCTTTCCTACTTAAGCTTTGCTAGTCTTGATACCCATGGTAATGGGATTGCTGAGTCCTCGTGGCTCACAGATTACTACAACACCAGTTGCAGGTACAGGTTTGCGATGATCATGACGTGAGAGCGATGTTTGCTTGTCTTGGAGTTCTTCTTCTGCTTCTTCTTCGATCAGGGGATAGGTTCCAGGTCGGCAGCCTGGGCTAGCAGGGTGGATGTCGTTTGATCTTCTGTTTATGTTTCATCCGTAGTCGGATGTTGATCTTGTATATGATGTTGATGTATTCTTGTGGCATTTGTGCCTTATGTATGTATCCCCATCTATTATGTAATGTTGATGTAATGATATCCACCTTGCAAAAGCGTTTCAATATGCGGGTCTATCCTTGGTGGGACCGTCGAGTTCCTTTTGGATAGGGTCGCATATTGGGCGTGACAAGTTGGTATCAGAGCCTCGACCGACCTTAGGAGCCCCCTTGTTTGTTGGCCGTTGTTGAGTCTAGAAGAAAACTATTTTGAGTCTTAGGATTATATATATCGGAGAGTAGGATTCTTTTTACTCCTCAGTCCCTTCGTCGCTCTGGTGAGGCCTCCTGACGTAGATGTTTTGTCTTTCCTCTCCTCAAATTTCACGAATTTTTTTAGGATCACGCGGGTATCTTGGGATCGTTCGATAGTCTTGTGACGAGAACATTGTTCTTGGTGCCTCCTGACATTTAGGGGTTGTGGCAGTGTCCCGGGAGTTGAGCTCCGAGGTGTTGTCGCCACAATTTTATCGCTGCAGTTCGAATACCTGAGTTTTACCGACATCGAAAATCTCTTTTATGCAGTTGTTGGTGAGATAACCTCGACGCCACCCAAGATCGGGAGTTCGGTAGTATTGCCATAACTTGTATAATGATGCTTTTCAAGGTTGAGGTACACGATTTCGGAGTTTTCTTGGTTATGTGTTGAAGGATGGATACAATGGATCTAGGTATTGTTAGTTTGGGTGATATATTTTGTGTCCCCGTATCCCTAACACCTGATTGCATAACCAGAAAGTTTCGGGAGTTTATAGGTGGGAATTCAAGTAGCTCCTAGAATATCTTTTCGATAGATGCATGATATGGGATTGGGTAAATCTCTATCATATGTATTTGTTCCGGCTTATTCTGCAAGCCAAATCCTTTGTTTTGTTTTATTTGTGGTATTCAAGTTGCTTCGAAGTCAAATGTTGAATCCATACCTTTCCTTAAACAGTGTTCTCATATTTCTATGAGAGTGCTAGTCCTTCTTGTTTATCGAGATCGTCATGTTAATTCTTTTCTACCGGCGTGCTTCTCTTTAAGTGGATCCGATCATTTCAACATCCGCAAGATAAATTCTAAGTTTTTTCTCAACGGTGTTTGTTTCATCCATCCCAAGTTATCTTTGTTTTCCGGCCCTCCTACCCTTTTTCTTCAAGGACTCAGATTTTTTAATCAAGTATCCATTTATTCATGTGAAGTCTCTTCATTCTTTTCTTTCAATGTTCTTATCCGTGATTTCCCATGAAGATGCTCAACAGTTTCAAGTTCATCATTCTTCATTCTCGTATTCTTTTCCGTGGATTTAACTCAAGCTTTCAGTGTTGACCATATTCCTTTCCTTGTTGCAAATGCTTTCTCTTGCCGATGCACCTCTTAATCATTCACTTCGCTATTCATTTGTTCTCGAGTGTTGAAGATATCTCACAAGACTTGTGTTTTCATTCTCAATCCATTCAAGATATTTCGAGGTTGTTATCTCATTCAAGCCATTTAATTCTACCGTGCAATCTTTATTTCAAGCAAACCTTCAACGATGTTTCTTTCGAGTGGGCCCTAACCCACAGGTCTTTTCCCAGGATCTTACCTGACTCTTCTAATTTATCCCGGAGCTATTCCCAAATTCTTTTCGAAGCTTGACGTAAGAATGAAGTTTCATCAGTCATATGTCTTTCTTCAAAATCTTTCAAATTCTTTTCATCGTTGGTTCAACCTTCCCAATTTTCATTCGGAGTGCCTCAACAATTCATGGTGATGTTTCTCATCGTCATTCTCAGCATGTGAAGACCGAAGAAGAGTTTCTCTTAAATCTTGCTCCATTCTCTTCAAGATTCATGGTTCTAGCTTGTTGCCATTCGCTCATAATTGTTTTCGATTGTGGGAATTCTTTTCACCCATCCGGAGCATTTCATGAGTTGTTTTCCATTTCTTTCCTCCGAAGGCCATCATGTCATAATTCTTCATTCTCAGCGTAGCTATCATTCTCCAAATCTTACCGTGCATCGCTCAAATACCTCTAATCAGTTCATGATTTCTTCGCTCTCATGTATCTAAATCCTTCAAGTATCTTCATTCGCTTTCCAATTCTTCCCGTGAATTGTGCCTTTGCTATGTTCATTTTAATTCTTACGGTGGTTCGTTCAAGATTTCTCTTCCTTTGTTATCATATCAAATCATTCGTTGTTTCCAAATTCCACCGGTGGTTCCTTGAAGACCTTCACAAGTTTGCGCCATATCTCTTTTAATCCTTTCTAGGAGAATAAGTAGTATGCCAAATCCGTTGCTTGTCATCAATTTAAATTGGTGAAGGATAGGCATGACATAATTCTTATTCTTGTTTCATCCAAGTGATTAATTCCTTCTTCCGGAGATTGTTCATGATGAAGTAATTCTCGGTTCGAGTTGATTCACCTTTCTTTTCCGGAGTTCCAAGTTTTCCGCATTATCTCGTCACGAAGCTCCATCTAAACCATCGTAAGGCTTCAACTTGTGTTCTCAACTTCTCTTTCGTTTTATCATCTTTTTATTAGCGGAGTTCTTCATAGAGGCTCTACATGGTGGTTCGTCAAGGACTCTTTTAATTATTCAATTGTTCTTCAAGACTTCTCTCAGTTATGATCCGCCAAGCTATACTCTAAAAATAAACATGATGCTCAACACATGTTTTGTTTTGAGGAGTTCAAGCATTCTTCATCTTGCATTCCGAAGTGCAATTCTTTCTACCTTATCTTTTGAGATGGGGTTATGTCACTCTTGACAATTTCCTTCATGTTTCATGATTCATATGTTGTCAAGAATGAGGTATTTTAAATCCATCATTTTCTCTTTGTTCAAGAGATCTTTTCAACCAATCAATCTTTTGTTGGAGTTATATTGGGTTATATTTGACCTACAGCCTTCCCTAAGGAATGTAGCTATTTATGGTGCTTATAAATGACCCAAGTTCTTCATTTGTCCTCCCGGTGAAATAAGTTTCTCGTCTCCTTGTTGATATTAATCCAATTATTTGTTTCCATTGGTGGCAGAAGCTCGCCTCATAATTTTGAGGTCTTTTCCATAAGCCCACTACAAGCTTGTGCTTTTCGTTGTTGATTTTCCAACAACTCCGTTCAATCCTACTTCGTAGGGATGCTCTTTCAATTCAATTATGGTAGGAGATGTTGGTTTCATTCTTCGTTCTATTCATTCCAACTATCTAACTATCATGCTTTGTTTCCGGAGGCTTTGTGATGTTGCTCTCTTCTACCAATTATCTTCTTTTGTCAAGATCATGTTATTTTCCTTGCTTATCCGTTTAGCCGGAGTGTTGTGTTCTCATTCAAGTTCTTTCATCTTATCAAGTTTTGCCTCTCTTTTCAACCTGAGTGCTGTCTGAAATCCCTCTTACCCATTGCAGTGTGTTGTTGATTTCATCAAGTATCCTCTCATTTGTCAAGTTCATGTTCAACTCCTTCCATTTACAGTCGGAGTGCTGCCCAAATTATATCATTCTTCCTCTCTCATCTTGTTTTAACCGGAGTGGTTTCGAATTCTATCTTGTCCATTAAACTCTTATTTCCATGTCTTTCAACCATCAAGTTCTCGTAATACTCCTTGTTCCTCTTTTCTACCGGATTGTTTGCAATCTCGTTCATCTCTGTTGTACTCTTTCTTTTAAATTGCTCAACCTCTCAAGGTCCGTGGTTTCACTGCTCACAAAGAAGCAACTTAGTTTACCTCTCATCTTCCTCTTCCTTTTCCCTCCGGTGCCATCCTAGATCTCGGGACGAGATCCTCTCGTAGTGGTGGAGTGTTGTAACGCCCCGGATGCAACTTTCCATATTCGTAACTCCAACTCTTGCCTTTTCCGGAGATGCGATATTTTATTTCCTCCGTGGTTGGGTTTTTGTCTTTGTTTTGCATTTTGTTTATGGCGCATCTCATCTCATAGCATCTTGTGCATCGCATCCATATGTTTTCATAAAACTCGTAGTCAGTCAGTAGTTGCTTTTTTCTCTTTGCCTCCGCTGGCACTTTGTCGACCGCTTGTCCTTGTTGACCTTCTCTCAGACCAATTGGACCCCTCTTTTCTCTCTTTCTCCGAGACCAACAAAACCCCTTGTCCCCATGGCCTTTCGTCAGACTCCTTTGTCTTTGTTTTTGTTTCCATCTTGTCAAACCACCTAACCTCTCTTGCCAGCTCGCAGACCCCTCGCGTGCGTCCGAAACCTGCCCCGAACCCGAATCGCTCAGTCATCACCGTTGCATTCAGATCATCCCCAAACATCTATAAAATATCTGCGTTTAGTTGTTGGTCTCCCCTTAGCCATTTATCTCGACCGTTCGATTTTAATCCGATGATCCAAATGCCCCTCCTATTTACTTACTTGCTATATAAATAGACCCCAACCCCAAGATCTAGGGATCATGTCCCATCCATTCCACGCCGCCGCCACTCCACCAAATCTCTCTCGGGATCCATCCCCTCCTTGATTTCACACACCAGCCAACCAAATCCATCCCCTCCTCGATCCACCCGTCCGTCCGAGCACCTCCTCCTCACTGGTGCTTCCGCAACCACCGAATCCAGCAGCTCCACCACCAAGCCTCTCCCTCGCCTGCGCCCCGATCCCCTGCACCACCTCGCCGGAGCTCCTTCCAAGATGTCTGCCGCAAGCAGCAACAAAGAACCAGGCCGAACCCACGACCTCTTCTCCTCCTGTTTTTCCCTCTATCTCTCTCTCACGGTGGCCCTCTCTCTCCTTCACAGAATGACCGAGCACCCAGCGCTAAGTCCCGCTCGCCGAGCTCGTTGACTCCGCTGCTCCCCTGCTGAACCCTCCTCGCCAAGCCCCTCCTCCGCCGATTCCCTGCTGCCACGCCAAGTCCCTCGCCCCACCTCTGCTTCCTCCTCCAAATCGAACGCGGCCGCCGCCTGAGTTTCTCCGCCGCGGCGCCTTCTCCAGGCCCCAAGCCCGGCCTCGCCCTGCTCGTCTTCACTCACAGACCAGCGTCGCCCGCTACCTGTCCAGCAGATGAGCGCCGCCCCTCTCCTTCCCCGTGGTCTCTCACTCCCTCGGGTTATTTCTCTGTCTCTCTTTGAATCCTACTCTCTCTCGATCTTCTCCAAGGAACCCCGACGCCCGAGGAGATCCGAGCTCCTCCCGATCCAGAGCTCTGCCGTCTTCCTCGCGACCTCCGCCGCGCCATCGCCCGAAGCCGCCGTCCATCGCCAAGTTCTGCGGCTGCCGAGCTCTGCTTCTGTCGAACCTGGGACGAGCACGCCACCGCTTCTTCTCGCTGAACGAACGAGCGGCTCGCTTGCTCGAAGGCTGACCGCGCCTGCCCAGCTCCTCCAGCCACAGGCCACAGGCAGGCCGGCCCAGCGCAGCTCCCTGCCGGCCTCACCTCTCCTCCACCGACTAGGCCTGGCCCATGGTGAGGCCACCCCCAGTGCCTCGTTTTTTTCCCTTCTGTTGGTCCAGTCAGTTTCAGCCCAGTGTAGTTTTTTACCCTGTTTGTGATTTTGCTAATTATCCAGTGATTGCCATTTTTTTCTTCAGAAAACCCCTTAATGTTCATGCATCTATAAATCACAAACCGTGCATCGGATAAAATGATTTATATATGTAAAATGCTTAGAATTTTGTGTAGGTTAATAATATGCCACTTTCATTTATGTTAAAAATGTTTAACTTACTGTTTATTTAAATTTGCTAATATGCCATGTTAAAATGATTTAATTCATAACTAAATAACCGTAGCTCGGTTTTAAACAAACTTTATATGTATTTGGGGTGGAAAAATGCCTAGTTTAACATGGTTCACTTTATTTTTCTGTTTAACAACATTAAATATGATTTAGAGCAGAACAGTACCGAATCTAAAATATGCACATGGGGATTTTCCGGAATTGTTGTTTGTTGTTCCATCCTCATTTAAACTTGCCTAAATAGTTAGTTTACTTATGCTTCACCTCTTGCCATTTTTAACAACATTTAATATTGTTGAGTACCTAAACGAGAGTGAACTAAATAACTTGAATGTGGTGTTTTGTCCACTTAACTTGTAGTATTGTTTGTTGCACCTTGCCATGTCATGCCTCATTTAAACCGGACATGCATCATACTTGTTTGTGCATCATGTCATGTTTATGCTTGTGCATTTATCATGTTGTTTGTTTCTTTCCGTGTTGCCTCTCGGTTCCGTAATGTTATGATTGTGAGGATTCGCTCGACTACTTCCGCTCGCCTTCTTCATGGACTCGTTCTTCTTCCTAGCGGGATTTCAGGCAAGATGACCGTCACCTTGGATCTCATTACTATCATTGCTATGCTAGTTGCTTCGTTCTATCGCTATGCTGCGCTACCTATCACTTGTTCCTCAAGCCTCCCAAATTGCCATGTCAACCTCTAACCTTTTGCACCCTTCCTAGCAAACCGTTGTTTGGCTATATTGCCGCTTTGCTCAGCCCCTCTTATAGCGTTGTTAGTTGCAGGTGAAGATGAAGTTTGTTCCTTGTTGGAACATGGAGATGTTGTTCCTTGTTGGAACATGGAGATGTTGTTCCTTGTTGGAACATGTTTACTTGTTGGGATATCACAATATATCTTATTTAATTAATGCATCTATATACTTGGTAAAGGGTGGAAGGCTCGGCCTTATGCCTGGTGTTTTGTTCCACTCTTGCCGCCCTAGTTTCCGCCATATCGGTGTTATGTTCCCGGATTTTGCGCCCCTAACGCGGTCGGGTGATTTATGGGACCCCTTGACAGTTCGCTTTGAATAAGACTCCTCCAAAGAAGGCCCAACATTGGTTTTACCATTTGCCTCACCTAGCCCTTTTTCCCTTGGGTTTCGGAGCCCAAGGGTCATCTTTATTTTAGCCCCCGGCCGGTGCTTCTCTAAGTGCTGGCCTGAACCGAACTACCAAGGGGCCCCTCGAGCAACTCGAGGTCTGGTTTTACTCGTAGCTAGTCTCATCCGATGTTGCCCTCGAGAACGAGATATGTGCAGCTCCTATCGGGATTGTCGGCGATCGGGCGGCTTTGCTGGTCTTGTTTTATTGCTGTCGAAATGTCTTGTAGCCGGATTCCGAGACTGATCGGTCTTCCCGGGAGAAGGAATATCCTTCGTTGATCGCGAGAGCTTATCATGGGCTTGTTGGGACACCCCGCAGGTATAAACTTTCGAGAGCCGTGCCCGCGGTTATGTGGCGATGGGAATTAGTTAATATCCGTTGTAGTAAACTTGAAGCAAACTCTTCTAAAATACACCAACCGTAAAGCGTAACCGTGAGTGTCTCTTTTCGGGTTGATCGAGAGGAGAACACGGTTTCGGGTTATGCTTGACGAAGTAGGAGTTCAGGATCACTTCTTGATCATTACTAGTTGACGACTTCCTTTGTTTCTCTTCTCGCTCTCTTTTGCGTATGTTAGCCACCATATATGCTTAGTCGCTGCTGCAACCTCACCACTTCATCCCTTCCTTTCCTACTTAAGCTTTGCTAGTCTTGATACCCATGGTAATGGGATTGCTGAGTCCTCGTGGCTCACAGATTACTACAACACCAGCTGCAGTGTACAGGTTTATGATGATCATGACGTGAGAGCGATGTTTGCTTGTCTTGGAGTTCTTCTTCGCTTCTTCTTCGATCGGGGATAGGTTCCAGGTCGGCAGCCCGGGCTAGCGGTGGTGGATGTCGCTTGAGCTTTGCTTATGTTTCATCCGTAGTCGGATGTTGATCTTGTATATGATGTTGATGTATTCTTGTGGCATTTGTGCCTTATGTATGTATCCCCATCTATTATGTAATGTTGATGTAATGATATCCACCTTGCAAAAGCGTTTCAATATGCGGGTCTATCCTTGGTGGGACCGCCGAGTTCCTTTTGGATAGGGTCGCATATTGGGCGTGACAATATCCTTCCCAAGGACAAGCAGAGCATGATATCCATGACAGGATATTATGTAGAAAACTCCTTAGGTAGGGGATGGAAATTTCATGACATTACCCATACAACGGTGTTTGGATAATTGAGCAAGAACATTTAGCATTGGGCTTCGAATGTTCTTGTTGAAAATCAGAGTATCACAGACATGCTTCGAGATAGCATTTGACGTGGTCACTGGGTAAAGACCAGACTTTGGATACTCGAAGGATCCATCAGGAACAGCTTGTAGAATAAGTCTTACAATTTCCTCATGGAAGAATGGCATTGCTAAAAGGAAAATTATAACAATAGGTCCTCCGGTCAGGTGTGCTAGGCATGACATCACCTTATCGGGTCAAATGCTAATGTTATAACTCTTGGAAATATGTCCCGACCACCATATCTGACCGAGATTCAAATCTGATTGGTGTCAGGATACCTCAGATTCCGGATGCCCGAGAAGAAAAGGTGCAAAACAAATTGACGAGACGACATTGTAAGATTATTGGGGAATGTACTATGGAAGCAAGTTTCAACTCAAGAGTTCATCATTTAAACCAAAGAGAGGATGACGGGTAGCTGATGGAGTCAAGAATAATCCTTGAGATTTCCAAAAGGTGGATTTCCACAATTATGTGAACAAGGAGATAGCATTTGTCAGATCAAATGGTATAATGATGTATGCTCAAGGAAAACATACACAATTAAACATTGGTTGAAAGGTGCACCCGAAAGATGGGCTGGGTTGCACGGCCAACATTGGAATGGTGATTCAATAATCAATAGTCTAAGAAGAGTAAAATGCATCGGAAGTCACTGTTTTTGCTCCATCTGCTCACTTCGGTCACCGTACTTAGGGATACATGCAATACGGTCACTATATACGACAAGACGTGATTATACGGTCATCAGAGCACGATTGAGCTCAGACACCACCCTTTTGACCAATGGACCGCGCCAGTGGCGGTGGAGCGGCCGTCTGCTACACCATTTTGCACAAAACCCCGTGTCATTGAAATGGATCAAATCCCTTTGACAAGGCGCAGCCGAGCGTGAACAGGTTCCTTCGAGGCAGAGCGCCTCCAAAGACAGGCCTCTGCCGAGCATGAAGTTCAGATCCCGGCTCTCCACGATGACGCTGAGAGCCCGAGCTCACGGAGGTTGGGGAAAGAGACGCCGGCGGGAGGCCGGCGGTGCTGGGAACCTCCGTAAGCAGAGGTGGAGGCGGGTGAGGGTGGCCGTGCGCAGGAATGTGGCGGGGGACGACGCCGAGCGGGCGCCGGCTGTTGACGAGGACGAAGCTCGCACGGCCTTGGCGGCGAGGAGCTGGAGCCAGGGCGCGAGCAGGTGGCGGACTCTCCGCAGCTGCCGTGAGGTGGACGCAACAAAAGGGCCCCGGTGCGCCGAGCACGCGGGACAGGGGGGGGCGGCCGGGAGGGGGAGAGGTCCGCGTCGGCGAGGACGAGCGGGCGGACCGCTGCACTCAAGGCCAACAAGCGGAGAGCGCGCGGTGCACGCGCGCCCTTGACGGGCAGGAGGGAGACGATGCCGCTGAGAAGCGCGGCCGGGAGGCGGCCGACGTGGTCGACGGCGTCGCCGGAGGGGGGGAGGCGAGAGGCGGCGGTGGCGGAGACGGGCGAAGTCGGGAGGTGTGGTGGGTGCAAGAGCAAGCGGGCCAAGATCTCGTCCCGCCTCGTCTGGAAGCGCCGGGTGCAGGAGCTCGCCAGCACCGCTGCCCCTAGGGTGCCTCGGCGGTCGCCGGCGGCGGATCCTCGCCGGGCGGTTGCTTCTCTCGCTTCGTGGTAACGAAGACGAACAGTAAGGGATTTGATCCATTTCAATGACACGGGGTTTTGTGCAAATGGTCACGCGGACGGCCGCTTCCTCGCCACCGGGCGCGTCCATTGGTCAAAGGGGGTGTATGAGCTCAATACGTGCTACAAAGGACCGATAATCACGCCTTGTTGTATATAGTGACCGTACAGCATGTATCCCTAAGTACGGTGACCTAAGTGAGCAGATGGAGCAAAAACAGTGACTTCCGATGCATTTTACTCGTCTAAGAATGAACGGTCGACCATTAACTTCAAAGCAATATGGTTGCTAGAAGGGCGGAATCCAAACAGCACCGCTCACTTGTTGGTACCCTGGATGGAATCAACACGAGGACCCAAGAAGAATGGTGATGGTGAGTAGTATCACCATACCAAGAATTCTTAAGAGGTGGTGAAATCCTCACGACATTCTTGACATAAAGGATGGTAATACTCCAAGGTAAAGAAGAGCAATTGTTGGATAGCAAGGAACTCAAGGTATAACACAAAACACAAACAAGTTTGTGTTGGGCGGAGGGCAATAAAGTGGTCGATGATAACACGAAGCATCGAGGGGCAAGAATGGTATTACCCATCAAGAATTCGATATATATCTTGGTAGAGCTTAGGATGTTGATGATGATCATGACACGCTTGTCGAGAGATTTCATGAAGATGTAATCGGTCATGGCGACATCAAGTCAATAGGAATGATGAAGCGAAAGGTTATTGAACCACGGGTACAACACAAACTCGAAATCTAGCTGGTTGTTCAAGGCGAAATGATATGACGAGGAAGAGCGACATAAGCTTAGCTCATCATCGAAAATTGTGCTCCGAAAAGAAGGACCAGGTAGCACGGTTAAAATTTAGCCGATCAGGCTAGGAAAGACTTAAAGGATTAATAAACTCGTAAGCAACGAAAATTACTTAGGGTTATCGAACCAAAATGTGGGATCGTTGTTCTCGATTGACGACAACCCAGAACCCGAGAAAATTGGAATCAGTGAGAAATAATAGCTGATGAAGAACCCATAATAAGTTATGCAGTCCCATGATATTCTTGAGATACCAGAGTTTAATACTCAACGGTAGAGCAAAGTAAAGGTTGGACAGGTGCAATGATCTGCAGAAGACAAGTACTTCAACTTGTCCAAGAAATGGTATTTAAAAGGAGAACATGGCCGGAAACCACGATCATAAATGATCAAATCCCAGATATAAGATGAACTTATACCAAGGAATAGTTATTATTTCAAGAAGCTTCCATGATAGGATATACATCGCGTCCCATGGGCATGAACACAAAGTTCAAGGTCGACTCCCATTCCTTTAATGCATAACCTTTCATTCACTTCGCCTTCAACGGTTGTGTGTTGAAATTTTATCCGACATAACAGTAGTAGAGTATGACCCGTAGTAGTTTCCGGTTCACATAGATTAGAGAAGGCATATGTCCAACCCATCGGGCCTCTTAGGAATATATACCACAAACTCAGTGAGTAAATAACACAAGCTCGATAGCAGAGCATGGTTGACAAAGCAGAGGATACAATTTAACAAAGGCATTATGTATCAGGGGAAGAACTCACAAAGTGATCAAATGTGAAGGACACTGTCGGATAACAATCCAACAAAGGACTTGATGGTCCACAAAGGATCTGATATGAGTATCGATACTCAACCAGAAGAGGAAGGAATGCAAATGCAACAGGTTATGGAAGCATCTGAATAATTCATAGCTTAAATGCAAAGGAATTATGATTTCCAAAACAAAGGATCATAAGCAGACGTTCCGATCAAGGATGGATCAATTGAATATACCAGAGGCACAATCGATTTACGATAGTTTGGTCGAGAACCAGCTCATGTTCAAAATGACGCCTGAGCCGAAGGATGAATTCTAGGATCTATTTGAGGATTGCGAGAATTGCAACATATTGAATCAACAGACTCAAAATGATAATGACAAGGTATGTCATTAAGATTACTAAACTTATGGGATTAATCATAATGCAAGCAAGTTAAGAATTTCAAGAGCCAAAGGCTCCAGAGGATTTTCGAAGATCGATTAGTATTTTGATTACTGTTAGAAACACATGAACAATCGATGAGCGGATACTCGACAAGTGCGAGGATTTATTTGAAGGGGATTCATGTGGCAAAGAACTGCTAGGTAATAGGCATAAAGTATTCTCGAACAATAGAGAAAACTTCGGGTATCTTGTAATAACAAGATCAATGGGGGATGATCGTATGAATGGCAAGTGTAAGTAGTTTTCATAGGGGTTGACGGTGGAAGGAAATCGCAAATGCGATGGCACAAAGACTCAAGAAAACATCGAGAGTAACTTCGAATCTTCTAGTGCAGCAAAGCGATCATCTCAAGTGAGGGCTCTCCGGGAGAAAGTACTTATGAACCTAAAGTTAGTTTTGTTTTTAGCAAAATCGTTTAACCCGAATAGAAGAGAGTTCAGAATCCCAGAGTAAAGGTTGAGGAGTAAAAGATCCTAGTACCACCCAATGGCGACATGGGCCCGTAAGACACACAACCATGTTAGTAAAAGTTTTGTAATGTCTAGACTCGACTTCGGCCAAGGAGTTGGGAAGGGGGATTCCTACAGGCAGTCGGCTCTGATACCAACTTGTGACGCCCCCAATTCAATCATACACTAATCATGCACTCAAATGTGTACGATCAAGATCAGGGACTCACGGGAAGATATCACAACACAACTCTAAAACATAATTAAGTCATACAAGCATCATAATACAAGCCAGGGGCCTCGAGGGCTCGAATACAAGTGCTCGATCATAGACGAGTCAGCGGAAGCAACAATATCTGAGTACAGACATAAGTTAAACAAGTTTGCCTTAAGAAGGCTAGCACAAACTGGGATACAGATCGAAAGAGGCGCAAGCCTCCTGCCTGGGATCCTCCTAAACTACTCCAGGTCGTCGTCAGCGGGCTGCACGTAGTAGTAGGCACCTCCGGGGTAGTAGTCGTCATCGATGGTGGCGGCTGGCTCCTGGGTTCCATCGTTTGGTTCCAGCAATCGGGTAAAGAAAGGGGAAAAAGGGGGAACAAGGCAACCGTGAGTACTCATCCAAAGTACTCGCAAGCAAGGAGCTACACTACATATGCATGGATATATGTGTAAAGGGCCATATCAAGGACTGAACTGCAGAATGCCGAATAAGAGGGGATAGCTAATCCCGTCAAGACTACGCTCGCAGCCTCCGCCTCGCAACATGTAGAAGAGAGTAGATCAAGTCCTCCAAGTAGTATCTAGATAGCATAATCCTACCCGCGATCCTCCTCGTAACCCCGAGAGAGAGCGACCACCGGGTTGTATCCGCACTTAAAAGGGTGTGTTTTATTAAGTATCCGGTTCTAGTTGTCATAAGGTCAAGGTACAACTCCAAGTCGCCCTGTTATCAAGATCACGGCTATTCAATAGATTAACTTCCCTGCAGGGTGCACCACATAACCCAACACGCTTGATCCCATTTGACCGACACACTTTTCTCGGGTCATGCCCGCCGCAGAAGATCAACACGCTGCAGCCCCACCTAGGCACAACAGAGAGGCCAGCACGCCGGTCTAAACCTAAGCGCCACAGGGTCCGGGCCCATCGCCTTAGCACACCAAGACGCTATGAGGGCGGCCGAAAGTGGAACTAGCCCCTTAATACAAGAGCAGGCTTACGCTCCAATCCGCGCGCGCCGCCGGCCAACAAGGCCACGGCAAGTGCCGGCTGATACCACGACGCCGGATACCCATAACTACTCCCGTAGATGGTTAGTGCGTATAGACCAAATGGCCGAACTCGATCAAATACCCAGATCTCGTTAAACGTGCTAAGTATCTCTGAACGCCGACAAGGGCCAGCCCACCTCTCTCCTAGGTGGTCTCAACCTGCCCTGCCGCCCGCCAAAAGTAACAATGGGGTCGTCGGGAACCCAGTGCCCACCTCTACCGGATGGAGCCACCTGTCCTTTCAGCCCCATCTCCTAACAGTATCACAGGCAATGTAGTAGTGTAAACTATATAGTATATGCCCGTGATCACAGCCCAGTAGTATAGCATGGCAGACGGACAAGAATGTAGGGCCACCGATGGAACACTAGCATCCTATACTAAGCAGAGGATAGCGGTAAAGGTAACAACAGAGTAGCAAGGACAAAGCTATGTAGCAAAGATAGGATTAATCGAAGAAGTAACATGCTACACTACTCTAATGCAAGCAGTATAGAGAAGAGTAGGCGGTATCTGGTGATCAAAGGGGGGGCTTTCCTGGTTGCTCAGACAAGGAGGGTCGTCGTCGACGTAGTCGAACACAGGGGCATGAGCAGCGATCTCGGGGTCTACCAGAGAGAAGAGGGGGAAGAAACAGTAAATACACGCAAACATATGCATAACAAGACAATAAGAGGGGCTAGAAGTGTTCTAACGCAGCGCTAGGTGGTACTAGCGAAGAGGGAAAACATCCGGAAAAGTATTCCCGGTTCCAGGCGTCTGTCAGACAGATGAACCAGAAGGGAAAAGTTGCATGTTTGCTATGCTAGGAATGTGTGGTGGACGAACGGGCTGCGTATCCGGATTCTTCACGTTGTTTTGAGTAACTTTCATGTAGAAAACTTTTTCATCCGAGCTACGGTTTAATTTATATGAATTTTCAAAGATTAAAACATTTTCTGGAATTAATATTAATTTGAAATTAATTATTCAAAAGCTATGGGTACCCAGCTCTGCATACACAGAAGTGTACCAGAGGTCGACAGTGGGTTGGGGTCCCAGCTGACCACCAACAATTGACCGGGTCAACAGGGTGGGGTCCTCTGCCATGCATCGATTAGTTTAGCCTAACAGTTTAGTTAACTAAACTAGTGATTAGGATAATTAATCCCGAGTCAATTAAGCTAATTAATTGATTAATTAACTAATTAATTTATTTTTATATTTATTTTATTTTATTTTATTTTTAAAACCAGCAACAGGGGCTCACTGGCAAGGGCACTGTGACAGCCAATGGGCGGGTGTTAACGGGTGCGGGCGCCTGTGTTCGAGGGGCGCAGGCCAGGCGCACGCGAGACTACCGGCGACGGGAGCCACCAAGCGGCGCGGTGAGGTCGGTGGCGGCTCGGCGGGGAAGGGGGGCTCCAGGGAAGCGCGGGGGGAGCTCGCGCGAGCGGCAGGGCTGTGGAGGCGACCATGGCCAGCGGTGAGCACGAGCTCACAGAGAGCTTCGGCCATGGCGGGGCAGTCGTCCTACGGCGACGGTGAGTAGGGGAGAAGGGGGAAACGGGAGTGGCTCACCCCAGGAAGGTCGGGGGCGCGCTTGGGAGGCCGGCCGGAGAGGAGTCGGGGACGCGAGGGCGGGATGACGCGGTGGTCGCGGGCGGCTATTTAACGGAGGAGTGGCGCTGATCCGCCGATGGGGCGCCGCGCCTCGTGGCTTGGTGGTGGGCGGGACTGGCGAAGCGACGACGCGCGGAGCTCCTGCCAGGTCGGTGTGACGAGGGAGGGGGTCGAGGGCATGGCAATGGCGACGATGAGGATGGCGAGGCGGCGATCCGGCGGGGTGGCTCCGGCGATGGCGTCGAGCGGCGGGGGCGTAGCCTGGGCCGAGGCGGTGTGCGGCGGCGACGTAGTGGGGGGGGGGGGAGCTCTGGACATTGGCGCGGTCCTGGCGGTGACGGACGGCGACGGGGCGCAGCATCGGGGTCCTCCTCCTCGATCCCGATCCAAATCGGGGAGAGGGGAGGAGATATTTTCATGGGGGAGGGTGTCGGTGGGTGGTCGGGCCTCACCGGGGACATGGAGAGAGTGGGGGGCGGCTGGGCCTTTGCCCAGTTGGGCTGGCCAGCTGGGCCACAGATGGCCCAGTGGGGGTGCTTTCTTTTCTTTTCTTTTTTTTAGTTAGATCTGTCTTTTCCTTTTATTTATTTCATTTTTCTGTTTTATTTCATTTGAATATATTTAGACAATTTCAAAAAGGGTGTTTGTTGCACTATAATCACCTAGACATTTAACTGCACACTACAAACATTTTAGTTTAATTTTTTGAAAACTTTGTCGCTTGACATTAATTTGAATTTGAATTTGAAAAGGTTTCGAATCATTGCGAGGTTAGCAACAATAAGAGTGGTGACGTGGCATCATTTGCAGAGGTTACTGTAGCTTGATTATCCGGGCGTCACAACAATGGGATGCAAGCTGGGAACAACATGCAAATGTTGGAAATGTTCCAACCATCATATCTGCATGAGATTCAGATCTGGTTGGAAACAGGATATTTCAGACAGCATGTCTGGAAAAGAAAGTTTGCAACACAAACCGACGAGGCGGAGTTGCGAGATTCTCAGGGAATGAACTAGGATAGCAAGCTCCAAAACATGAGCTGGTTCTGCTACATACATGTGAACACATTGTCCCAGACAAGCATAACCACGTAGTAGTCTTATATAAAACACTACCGAGTTCAGGTGGGGCACCATCAACGAGGATAACGAAGTCTTGTGCATGAACTAGTATTCGCACAACAACTCCTTTTCCTCGAACAAACCAATCAGTGGCTTGATGTGCTAGGGAATTCATATGGGATGAAGATGATCAGTCTATCAGACCATAGAATACTTCACACATGCATGACTGACTTGGGATGATTCCAGAGGAAGCAAAAACAAACTTTCTCGAACTCAAGGCGGCAACTTGCACCAAATGCACATGAATTAGAGGAAGTCGCTACTTTCATCCAAACATATGCTTCATGAATGAAACACGAAGAAATGCTTACACAAGTTTCCAACACTAAGTTGATGTTCAACATGAGTCATGGGGGAAGACAAAATGCTGTTAATGGACTCAACAGCAACTCATCCGAATTTCCATATCACTGGACTTCCACCATCATGTGAACACGGTGATAGTATTGGTCGGACCAAAAGATGTAATGATGTACGCTCGAGCGATCAACCACGATTAAGACAACATTACGAACATCGTTGGCTCTGATTTGACTTGACAATAACCCATACTCAAGTCAAAGTTTTGACAAGGCAATAGATCCAACAACTGATCACGAGGACCAATCAATGGAGATATCATCTTTCTTCAACACACACACACACACACACACAAAAGATATCCCTTAACATGAACTAAGTCAGACAAGCTTTTATCTTCCAACTCTCCAAGTTGTTGTTTAGCTTAACCAACTAGCTCAGGCTATCCGACACAGATTCTTGGAGAAAGGGTGGTTTACAAGAAAACCAACTTGATCAAGAGCTCAACATAACAGTCGGGTGATAACCTGGTGATACTTTCAAGAAGATATTCGAAAAATCACGAGCCACTGATATATTACTAAGCTCGAGAACAATCTTGCTTTACAGGCAAGACGATATGATCAAGGAGCGAGGGATTGTCACAATGCTAACTCATTGGTCGATGAGTGCACCCGGAAATATGGACTAGGTAGCACTATCAGTCTTAGGATGATGATTCAATAACCAGCACGCTAAGGATGAGAGTATTGTCCATTAACTACCAAGAAACGGAGTTTCTAGGAGTATTGATTTCACACATCATGGTTCACTTGTCGGCATTCCGGTTGTGGCAACACAGGACTGAGGAATGAAAAATGATGGCAAGAAGTATCACTGCGTCAAATATTCATGAGAGATGGTGCAATTCTCATGACAATCCTGACATAAAGGGGGTGATACTCCAGGGTAGAACAGAATCAAAAGCTGGATTGGCATTTTATTTGCGGATTACAACTGCTTTGACTCAATCCTGGATATGGATGAGGTACCGGAGTTTGTTTCTCCTAGTCATTCTGGAATAGAATGGCTTGACGGACCACAAGAAGAATAGGCATCGATGAACAGGATTGCACAATTGCTCGTTACTATATATTGCCAGACGAGGTCAGAATACGACTGAAGGGGGACAACTCAAAGGAACATATATCTTTCTGAGTTGTCGATGCATAGATTAGTATGTCGAGCAAAGCTCAACATTTCTTCCGGAAAACCCATGCATAAGGTAGAATTTGCAGATTCACAATGCAGAATGGAGAACTCCTCAAGAGTACTCTGATTGTGGTATTTTGGTTCAAAGAACTCCTACCTTAATGGTTCATGGTATTTGGAAGGAGGGAATACCACAGACCTCGAGGACTATCGCAAAGTTACTAATATCCTAAAGGAACTAGCAAACACTATCAACAAGAGGTAAGTAGGGTGAATCTCGGTTTCAAGAACCCAGGAATAGAATACTTACTACTAAATAGCATCACGGGATGCTTTCGAGAATAGTGGCCAGAATCATCACACCGGGAACACAAAACATGGCTAGATTACTAGGTGACTCTCTAAAACACCTAGGGTCATAATAATAACTCCAACATATATGTCGAGGCAATAGAATACCTCAACTCAGCAACTAGTGTGATTAACCTGGCCCAAAGGGACATCGGGAACGGAAAGAAGGGATTTGCAAATGCATCAGACTATTTAGAAACCTGGATGACTCGTACAAAGATAACGGCTGTAAATGCTCAAAATGATTTGAGACATCCTGCAAAATGGTGGCATAACCACTTAACATCACAATATCAAAGTTCTGAGATGAACTGTCAACACACAGAAGTAGTAGGAACCGAACTCGGGCTTGAACCCATCAATCACATAAGTCTATGGATTAGTAACACGTCATCCTAATAGGAAGATGAGAAGCCTAGTTCTTAATCCCCGTAGAAAAGAAGAGGCTGACTCAGATCAGAAGGGTATAAGGTATAAGGAGTAAAAAGAGCCTTACGTTCCCTTCCCCAATCAATTCCCTTACATAACTAAAGCATTTCTAGACAGAACTTCGACCAGTTTGGCTTGGTAATCCTACAGGCAGACAGGCTCTGATACCAAAGCTGTCAGGACCCTGATTCCAAGTGACATCGATCTAGCCGGTAACACCTCATATCACTTTGCGGCCTCACGCACGGTATTCCCACGGGTGTCGCCTTACCATGGCCCAGGACCGTTTGCGCCTTTTGGCTCACGATATGATAGTTTCGCTAGCATCCATATGACAGAGAACCCGGCCGACATGGCTAGTCGTGAACCCAAAGCGGCACTAACCCATGGGGACAGGCATACATGAATCAACTTCGAGCATGTCGGTCGCCAGCGTGAACTGGCTGTAGCACTGGCTAACAGGACTCGGGAACCCGGCTGTAGCAGTTAGGCAGACTCGGATGTCACCATGTGACATTTCCCGAGGGACATCACTCAATGACTTTGTCAAGTCTGTATCCACCGGTTCAAACATTCCGCTGAGCCTCTCGATGCGGATGATCGGCTTCGCAAAGATCACCCACAAGCTACGCTCGCCAACGTGGCTGAAGCTGATAAGGTTATCTTTGCTGCCTATCACCTCAAGGCCCCGCTAGCCTTTGGTGGGAGAATTTCGAGGCTATGCGCCCGGTTGGCCAAATCACTACCTGGGCTGAGTTCAGTGCGGCTTTCCGTGAGCATCACATCCCGGAAGGTCTCATGGATCGCAAGAGGGAAGAATTCTGCAATTTCACCCAGGGTAGATTGCATGTAGATGCATACAGTCGCGAGTTTGGAAATCTAGCATGTTATGCTCCTGAAGAGGTTTCTACCGACGCCAAGAAGCAGGCAAGATTCCGCAAGAGACTTAGCCCCGAGCTTCACCGTGATCTTCGTCTACATGAGTGCACCTCCTTCCAGAAGTTAGTCAACAAAGCTATCAAGGCTCTTTGGCGACACCGACTTTGAAGCTTCACGCAAGCACTCCCGTGACTTTGGTTCTTCATTAGGCTCTGGATCTCAGAAGCGCCGGGTCTGGGTTCCAAGCACCGCTCTGCCACCCAGATTCACCCCGAGGCCATCCTTTGAGGCGCCTCGCCCCAACCAGCAGTTTGCACCGCCCAAGGCCTATGGTGGCCCCGCTGCTAATGCTGCTCCACGTCCCAATGTGATAACCTGTTTCAAGTGTGGAGAGACGGGTCACTACATCCGTGAGTGTCCCTGCACAACCCCACCGATCGGAAAGTCTGCTGGCCATGGTCAGCCAAACAGAAAGGTGCTCTACGCTAAACTAGCCGCCATCGCTGTGGCCACGCTAACTACGCTTCACCGAGGAAACCCATGAGGATCCCAACGCCGTTCTCGGTATGCTCCTTGTTAATTGCCATCCGGCAACTGTTCTTTTTGATACTGGAGCATCTCATTCATTTATTTCTGAGAGCTATGCTCGATTGCACAACACCACATTTTGTGACATGCACACCCCCATGGTAATTCAAACTCCTAGATCTAAGTGGCAAACCTCTAAAATCAGCCATGGAAATGAAATCCTTGTCAACAGATTAGTCTTCCTTGCATCACTAATAGCTCTCAAGTCCTCGGACATAAACATTATCTTGGGTATGGACTGGATGTCAGCCCATTACGCTAAGATTGATTGCTCTACTAGAACTGTTCAACTCACCCATCCTTCGGGCAAGACAGTTAATGTTTTAACCCGAGTGTCTAAGCGTTAGCTCTACTCCTTAAATGCCAACCCCCTTCCAGACCTTGAAGATATTCCGGTAGTCCATGATTTTCCGGATGTCTTTCTAGAAGAACTGCCAGGTGTTCCACCTGACAGGGATGTCGAGTTCATGATAGATCTTGTTCCCGGAACCGTCCCAATCTCTAGAAGACCTTATAAGATGGCACCCCTAGAACTAGCCGAGCTTAAGAAACAACTCGATGAGTCCTTGCAAAAGGGTTTCATCCGTCCTAGTTCATCCCCATGGGCTTGCCCCGTCCTCTTCGTCAAGAAGAAGGATGGAACGGATCGGATGGTTGTAGATTACCGACCTGTCAATTTGGTCACTATCAAGAACAAGTATCCGCTCCCCAGGATCAATGACCTGTATGATCAGCTTGCTGGATCCTCAGTCTTTTCCAAGATGGATTTGAGGTTGGGCTACCATCAAATCAAAATCAAGAACGGGGACATTCCTAAAACGGCCTTTGTTACTCGTTATGGCCAATACGATTACACCGTCATGTCTTTCGGGTTAACAAATGCTCCAACCACCTTCTCTCGGTTAATGAACTCGATCTTCATGGAGTATTTGGATAAATTCGTTGTGGTATACATCGATGATATACTCATCTACTCCAAGAATGAGGAAGAACATGCCGAACATCTAAGGCTAGTATTGATGAAACTTCGAGAGCATCGCCTTTATGCCAAATTCTCTAAATGTGAGTTCTGGTTACCAGAAGTGACCTATCTAGGCCATGTAATCTTTGGTAAGGGCATTGCTGTCAATCCCGAGCGAGTTTAAGCCGCCCTTGACGGACTCCACCTGAATCGGTCGAGCAAGTTTGAGTTTCTGGTTTAGCGAGCTATTGCCGCCGCTTCGCCGAGAATTTCTCCAAGGTTGCTAAGCCTCTAACCGAACTCCTCAAGAAAGATAAAAGTTTGAGTGGATCCCACAAGTCGAGTTCAGCTTTCAGAACTGAAAAGACGCTCGACATCTGCACCTGCATTTGTACCACCAGATTTTTCTAAGGACTTTATTATCTATTACGACGCCGCGACAAGGACTATGTTGCATACTCATGCAAGATCGCCATGTTATTGCCTACACTTCTCGACAGCCAGGCGTCCACGTGAGGATAACTATCCCACACACGATCTAGAGCTTGCAGCAGAGGGTCCATGCACTCAAAACTTGGCGACATTACCTTCTTGGTAATCGCTATGAAATTTACACTAATCACCAAAGTCTGAAATACATCTTCACCCAACCGGTTTGAATCTCAAGCAAAGACGTTGGGTCGAGTTGATTACGGATTACGACTTAGGAATATCTTACACCCTGTGCAAAGCCAATGTCATGGCTGACGATTAAGTCGCAAATCTTATTGTAACAATCTGATGTTACAACAAAGTCAACCATTTCTCCACGAGGAATTTCGTAAGCTTAACCTTCACATTGTTCCTCGAGGATTCCTTTCCACCCTGGTGGCGAAACCTACCTTACGGATCAGATCATCAAGGCATGTAAGGTAGATCCGGAATCTCCCGTATCAAGAGAAACATCAAGAAAGGAGTCGCAGATTGTTTCTCCATTGATGAACAAGGTGTCGTGTTCTTTGGAGAACGTCTAGTGGTTCCCAAGGTACGCAACCCGAGGCGATTGATCCTTAAGGAAGCTCATGAATCTCCTCTCACCATTCATCCCGGTAGTACTAAATGTATCAAGACCCACGCCAGAGGTTTTGGTGGACTAGGATGAAGAGAGAAATCGCCAATTCATTGCTAATTGCGACGCTCTGTCGTCGAGTTAAAAGCAGAGCATCAACGGCCTGCTAGCACCCTTCAACCTTTGGCTATTCCTGAATGGAAATGGGATAGAATCGGTATGGATTTCATTACCGGTTTCCCAGACCAGGAGAGGAATAATGCTATCTTCGTTGTCGCCGATCGCCTTCCAAAGTAGCCCACTTCCTACCCGCTCGTGAGAGTATAACCGCTAGCCATCTAGCTGATTTGTACATCTCTCGAATAGTGTCTCTTCATGGTGTTCCATTGATATTAACTCGCATAAAGGAAGTCTCTTCACCTCTCAATTTTGGGAAAGTTTCCAAAATGCTATGGGAACTCGCTCTCCTTTAGCACCGCCTTCCATCCTCAATCAAGTGATCAAGTAGAATGAGTCAATCAAATTCGAGGATATGCTTCGAGCTTCGCCATCTCTTTCGCATGAATTGGGAGAAATGCCTTCCATTCGCTGAGTTCGCTTATAACAATAGTTATCAAGCTAGCTTGGGCAAAGCTCCTTTCGAAGTTCTCTATGGACGAAAATGTCGAACGCCTCTTAACTGGTCATAAACCGGGGATAGACAACTCTTTGGCCCGGATATGATCCAGGAAGCAGAAGAGCAGGTTTGCGTTATTCGTGAGAAATTGAAAACAGCCCAATCTCGTCAAAAGAGCCAATATGACCGCAAGCATAAGCCTATCACTACTAGAAAAACCACTACTAATGGCGCACCTAATTTGGCCATTAATGGCGCATCACTGGTGCGCCATTAATAGCACGCCATTAGTAATTTTTACTAATGGCGCACCATCTGTGCGCCATTAGTATCTGAGTATACTAATGGCGCACCACCTGGTGCGCCATTAGTATATGCCAGGTGCGCCATTAGTATGCCTCCTGTGGGCATGTATACCAGTGTTTGAGATACTAATGGCGCACCACCTCTGATGCGCCATTAGTAATCACAGATACTAATGGCGCACTACCCATGATGCGCCATTAGTATGATCTGTCATACTAATGGCGCATCGTCATGTGATGCGCCATTAGTATGAATATTAGGTTTTTTTATTTTTTATTTTCTGTTTTTGCACAGGTTACAAAATGTATAATTTGACAAAATATAGACATCACACATCAACAATAGATTCATCAAATACAATAGAAGATTAGTCTTTGAATACAATTCATCATATTAGTCTCCTAATACAATTCATCATATTAGTCTCCGAATTGAAAAGACCGAACAAAGATAGAACATTATATTACAAGTCTCGAGACCGCGAGTAGCGAGTTTGTCTTCACATTACAAGTCGATATCGATCATCTAAACTACCATCACATAGAAGAGAGCTGCGGTCATCACGATGAGCATCATCACGATGAAACTCGCCTTCATCCGGTTCCTCCAACGCCCTCCCTCTCCCGCTAGATAGCGGGCGATCTAGATTCGCCTCGCCCTAGTGGTGTACCTTTGTAATGTTACCGCTGAATCGGTGAACCTGTCTCCGACACTCCTCCCACCATCGAGACTCCGGAACCTTACCTTGTACACGACATACGCCGGCATCGCTATGCACTAGCCAAACTAAACGTTAGTACCAATTCACGCATAATACATAAGCAATATATAAGTATGCAACAGAACGATCGGAAGAGAAAAGCAAGACATTAATAGCATCGATTACATCTAAGTTGAACGACTCTCAAACCAAAGAGACATACTACAAGTTCATTAAAGTTTAATTACAACATGAGCCAATCGATGTTTCGAACTAGACAACTCGACTCAAGGGATCGGAGCGTGGATGAAGCCGCCGCTCATCGTGGGAGTCATGAAAGAACGGGCGTTGTCATCCTGCATTTGTAGCATTGTGTCGATGTCACCGTTGGACGGTTGATTTCGAGGTAGAACTGCCCCGAGGTACGGCGACATCTTGATGGATGATTTCCGCAAACTCCGATCGATGCGAAAGAATTTTGTCGGAGGTCCGCGTCTGGATTGCCGACATGCTCGCGCCCAATCTTGAGTTTACTCGTAGCGAAGTTGATGATGGTCCCGCACGATCGCCTCGCATGTGATGGATGGCGAGTAGGCACCCTTCGACCGCCAGCGGTTGCTTGACGCAGCGTAACGTCAGACAGGGGAGAACACGTGCTTGCTGTATTTACGAATAGGCCCGTGAAGGTGCCTCCAGATTTGGCGAGCCGGGAGAACATCATCAAGAACCTTCTTGACATTTGTGTAGTCTACGCTCGATCGACGGTCCGGTCGAAATACGTGGCCATGGAATATTTGGGGCTTAGGAGGATGAGCGCAACGTGTGTCACCGCAGAAAACACGGAATGTTAAAAGAAAACGATCGAAATGTAAGAATTCATATGTTACGGGCCGTTGAGGGAGGACTTACTCGGAAAGTAAGGCACGAGGAAGTTATCCTTATCTTGGTTTGCCGTAATGACGCCTTCGAGGTAAGAACTCGCGACTTGCCGGTCCCCGCGCTGCCCAAGATCTTGGCACGCATGTAGAAGGGGTCAACTATCACGATGTCCGGGTCTTGTCGCTAATGATCCGCATCTCCATACTCAGCGAAAATAGCCGAACGAAGGTGTAGTGCAGCGGATGAAGGTTCAACATAGCGTGATGTCATCAAAACGCAGGACGATCGTGACGCCTCGATGGAGTTATCCACAAAGCCCTTGCCCTCCGCACCTTGGCCGCGAAAACCGGTATGCCACATCCTTCTCCCCGAGACGCCGCTTCTCCAAAGAAAGAACACCGTCATGCAGACTCCGTGATAGCACCGGTTGCAGCATTGAGCATATTTGTCGGTAGCATCGCCCTACCCGCCACATGCACCTCCTCGAGATATCCTGCGGTGAAGGTGGCCCGCCCCGAGCACGGATCGCATCGGTGCCGGCTGGCTCGCACCCTTCTTAGTCTTTCTTTTGCGGCCTTCTTCTTCTCCTGTAATGGGACCGAGTTTTGCTCACAGACCGCCTTCTTGAGTGTGTTGGGGCTGATAATATTTCGCACTCGCCTATCCGAGGCTCGGTGAAGTCGGCAGCTGGAGGCGCCTCGAGAGCTGAACGCCGACGGCGCTGCTGCAACTTGGCTTCTCCGCTGTACGAGCTAGATCGCACACGCCTTTTGTTGGGTTTGGTTCTTGAGAAGGAGGCCCCATGAAGTCGCCATCGCACCCATGCTCGGCAAAGTACCGATCGACGCTGCCAAATGTATCATAGTCGCCGCCGCCGTTCGATCCTGTGCCATATGCATGTTTGGATCCAGTGGCATAGGGATGTCCGCACCGTTACGGGCGGTCTTGCCATGGGGCCGACTTGGCGCCGCACGACCGGGCGGTGTTGTCTTTGGGTGGTGTCCCCGCCCCAAACGAATCTGGCTCTTCGCCAAAGCAGGGCCAGCTCAGCAGCGCCGAGGGTCATCACGCCATCATCGCCGGCCCCGACGGGTCGATTCGAGGTAACAAGTCGTCGCAGCCTGGCAGCACCAACCAGTTGAACCCAAACAAGTTGGGTGGCATCCGGTACCGTGGAACAAGGTTGCCCGTTGAACGATTTTGCCCTTGGCGACATCGACCAACTCGTTGTTCACGGCGGAGGAGAGTGCACGAACGCCGGCGGCGCCCTGCGAAACATGTAGGGCGCCGTGGATGCCCAATCAAGGCAAGGAGATGAAGTCCTCGGCCGAGAGAGCTTAATTAGTTACCGTGATGATGGCGCCGAGCTCGGCTATGTAGAGGCACCGCCAACGGCGGCGCGCAGCTGACGGAGGGGCGCTTGCTGCAGAGGTGCCGGCGGCGACACCCGGTGCATTAAGCTCCGTGCGGCGCCGGAGACACTAATGCCGCCCGCCGGAGGCACCAATGGCCCCGCCATCGCATTATGCGAAGTTGCTGGCCATGAAGCTAGGAATCGGGCGGCCTCTGCTGGCCGCCGCAATCCACGACTCAAC
The DNA here is from genome assembly GCA_021605205.1 of Aegilops longissima. Taxonomy (NCBI): domain Eukaryota; kingdom Viridiplantae; phylum Streptophyta; class Magnoliopsida; order Poales; family Poaceae; genus Aegilops; species Aegilops longissima. Next base: position 697,061,185 of record CM038682.1, read on the forward strand.
CCCGAGATCAAGGTAGGCACAAGGGCGGTGATCGCCGCCCGAGTCGTTGTTCCACTTGCTCTTGGACAATCTCCGAATCCGCGCCACCTGTGCCTTGAGTTCTTGAACCTCTCGCTACCGCTTTCCGAGCTGGTCTTTTTCTCCTTCCGCACACCAGCGTATAGTATGACCCCATTTTGTCGACAAGCCTTTGCCGCCACACGACCAGCCGACGCCGCTTCGAGCTTATCCTTGTTCTTCATTACATTCAACCCCTATTTAGAGTGGTGTCCCAAGGGTTGCTCTCGAGTCGACCCAGCCATCGCTTTCAATCGCTGGAAGGAATGTGAACCATTTAGAAATTGGCTTCATTAATTAGAATGCAACCATATGGAGCTAATTACGCTGGGTGTATTCCTTACGTAACAAGCTCAAGCTGCCTGGTCTTCGGATCCGTGGTAAGCTCCTTTGTTTTCGGTCCTTCTTGTACCGGCCCCGACAAAGTTCCTGGTCTGCTTGTCACCGTATGTATCAAGAGGGGCGGTAGGCCTTGCTCGGCACGGTCCGCCTCCTCCTTGTCCCATATAGGCTCCGCCACTCAGAACCGCCGGACCGAGTGTGTGTTCCCCATGTTCAGCTCCGCATTTGTTTCCCCACTCACTTGATTGGGAGCTTGCGGTGCTCGAGCAATTGATCTTGAAGTCGCTAGTAGTCATGATCGAAGGATTTTCTCCTTGATCTTCGATAACTCTCACCTTTCTCGATCATTCTCTTCACATTGCTTTTCCAAGTAGACAGGGCCTTGCTCATCTTCGTGAGGGCAGCATTGTTCACTTTATTCCCTTTGAGGCTTGTGTTTTCAAATTCAGCGGGAACTTGTATCGCTCGTGCAGCTTCGTGAAGAGGAGGTTGCGCAATTCCCTCGGTCAGATGCCTCGTGTTCTCGGTGTTGATCGAGACGGTGCTCCGGACAATGCACCCGAGCTGAAGCGAGTACCCTTGACTATTCGCTCGGGCGCCGTTGGATTCCCGCTGGAGTCCACTTCAAGAACTTCCTCCTTGAGGGTGCGGAGCACGATCGGGCGCCAGTCCTTCCGCTGCCTCTTCGGTTGGCTGCCATCTGCGCGCGCGCCGCCATCATCGATGGTGGCATCCTCGGCAGCACCATCGCTGGTGGCATCGGTGTGGTCATCCTCGGCGGCACCATCCGTGGTCTCGGGATCGGTGGGAAGGCGGCGGCCTCATACAAGTGAGGTTGTTCCTCCATCTCCGGGACAGCTCCTGAATGCCTTGTCGCCTCAACCCCGGCCTCATCGTTGTGGGCCATGTTTCTCTCTAAATAGAAACAAAGTTTGGTCAAAAGTTGGTTATTGTCAAGGAACAAGATCATGGTCTCATCATTTAGGGTTTGTCGACACCGAGGCATCCTAAAATCTAAGCTTTTATCATTGAGGGTTTTTCGACGCCAAGGCACCCTAAAAGCCTAACCTTTCATCATTTCGGTTTTATCGACACCGAGGCACCCTAAAAGCCATGCATTAGTCACAAGTACGCCGGGCACTTGATCCTACTTAATTAACTACTAAGATACCCCGGCCCATGCATTAGTCACAAGTACCCCATATGTCCTATTTTTAGCAAAGTCATGCTAAAATTCACGGAAAATTTCAGCATGACCTTTGCTGAAAATAGGACATATGGAGTACCCGAATTTGCCGGAACGGAAGTTAATCGACATTCCGGCAAACTCAAGGGCCTCTCGGGGTACCTGCAAAATCATTATCCCAGGTGGACATGGATGCAATGTCACATGTCACATGGATCCCACACCCACAGGAGCTGGTGAAGCTTCATGGCAGAATATCATATACAAGCACCTAATTTTGTTCACATTTATATAGCAACAAATATTTATACACTCATATAGCAGCACTAAGTATATTGCACTTAGAAGAAGACTTGCTTTTACATCCCACCCAACTTAACAATCTAGTAGAGTTGTTAGTAAGATCCTAGGTCTCTCTTTTCTTAGAAATAATAAATCGCCAAGCAGGAATGAAAAGATTATTTGATTGAAGAAACCACCATGGCAGCAAATAACTGAACCTTCACTCTGTTTTAACTGAAAATATATTTGAAAAAAAACTTTTACACGTGTGAAAATCTTCTCTACAGGTGGAAGAACACATCAAACACAAGGCAAAAAATTAAACCCTTGCACTCTGTCAAAACTAGAAGAAAATGAACATATATTCCTATACAAAGGCAAAAAAACTAAATATATGCGCTCTGTCAAACCCTTGCACTCTTGCACTCTGTCAAACCTTGCACTCTTGCTCTGTCAAACCCTTGCACTCTTTTAATTGAAGAAACTAAACATTTGATCATATTCAGTGCGAAACAGAGTTTATAATATTTTGAAGTGGACAAACTGAAGATTGGCTTTTTAAGTGCAAAACTGAAGATACATGCTACGTTATTGTGCAAAACGCTTACATTAACTCGTGTAAGTGCAAGTGATGAAAATCTGCTCTCCTTATGAGAAAAAAACTGAATACATGCCCTGTTTATCTGAAGAATTGAATGAACATTGGCCCCGAAGCATTTTCTTGACTAAACTGTGCTCGTAATCCAATTTATGGCCTAATCTACTCAGATTTTACTCAATGACCATGTGCCCAGAGAAAAGGGGAAGAACAGCCACTCAATTTATGACAACTTTCATGATACAGGTATCATGATTGCTAGAGAACATCAAAAGGAAAAAAGGGCATAAATTGACTGATTGTTAGAGGTTATCAGTAATAATGTGGCACTCAACTATAGTGTGAAGAGAATTGTAATCATCTGGAGCAAAAAGGCAAGGAAATGACAGAACATTTCATATGTAGAAACAAAATGTGTGGTTTCTGTGAACATCATAGGATTAGAAAATGCTACAGGATGGTTTGTTCAGAAGGGAAATAATCCCAGGATGTAGCGCATGTATCATGGGGTCAAAACCTGGGACTCCCTATTGTAATTTGATTTCGATTATTAATTTTTCTGTGAGCACATGAATCACAGTATTTCTGTTGTAGTGAACACAAACTGATCACATTCCCCCCATGTGAAGACACACACAAAAAAAGAGACCAAGTAACCTGACAAACATTGGCCTTCTACAAAAAGGACCAAGCAACAATTCAGATTACAGTACTTAAGCTTGCCTGCAAACACAGAAATCGACAGCATATATTTGCCTAGAGAACAAACATAGATGTTGCCCACAGAAACCTTCGTCCAACTTAACTACTGTGTGAGTTTGCCTACATATACACAGGATGAGTACTTGAGTTGCCTACAAACACATAAATGGACAACGTATATTTGCCTAATATGCAGGCAACAGAGATGAGGTTTTGCTGTAGGCAAACAGCTCTGACGCGATTTTGGTTTGAATCGCCGACGAGGACTACGATTTCGCCTCCCCGCTCACGATTTTAGTCTCCAGTTTGCTCCCCTACCCTTCTTCCCCCAGAAACGACGAGAAAAAAAAATGGAGAGCCGCCGGAAAACTGACCTGCGGTTCGTAGATGTGGCAGACCCTTCTTCCTTCTTTCTCCCGTCGGCGTCTGCTGCATGGCGCTCTTGCCTGGCCGGGTCCACTTGCTTGGAGAGGCTCTCCCGTCGGGCGGTCGAGGAGTCGAGGCGGCGTCTGCGCCGAGGCGGCGCCGGCGGGCCGAGGTGGGGCAGCGGCCGGGCGGGGTCGAGGCGGCGCTGGGCGGCGGGCAGCGCCGAGGCGGGAGTCGAGGCGGCGTCCCGGGCGGGCGGGTCGCGCCGAGGCGGCGGGGCAGCGCCGAGGTGGCGGGACGGTGGCGCCGAGGGAGGCGGGCGAGGGAGAGGGAAGGCGAGGAGAGGGCGAGGGAGGGAGAGGGGCGAGGGCGAGGGCGAGCAGGGTCGGGCAGCGGCGGGCGGGCGGTGGATCGAGAGGAGAGGGAACTCAAGGCGAGGGGAGAGGAAGGGGGATCGGGCGAAGGGGAGAGGGCAGGGGATCGGGCACATTACTAATGGCGCACTCACCATGGTGCGCCATTAGCATGTCTGATACTAATGGCGCACCTCACCGTGGTGCGCCATTAGTATTTTTTTTATTTCAACTCGAGCCAACAGGTTATGTACTACCGTAACTTATCCACATCAAGCCCACTCTACTAGCTCGACTGGTCAGCAGCCAGCCGCTCACACTGAGGTCCCGGGTTCACTCCTGTGCTCCACAAATTTTTTTAGCATTTAAAAGCTGTTTGATACTTATTTATGTTTAAATATGTTCAAACTTGTTTAAATAATAACAGTAATATTTTTTTATAAGACAAGAGCATTTAAAAAGCTGTTTGATACTTATTTTTTTATAAGACGGTGCTGGGTGCGGGGGTCAAGGCGCGCGGTTGAGTAGGGGAATCGAGGGTGCGGGGGTCGGCAAGGCGGCCGGTGGACTGGGGGTGCTCGGCAGCGAGGGGACCGGATCTCGGCGAGGTGGGATAGCGATCGAGATGGAGGGGGATCGAGGTGGGCTCCACAAATTTTTTTAGCATTTAAAAGCTGTTTGATACTTATTTGTGTTTAAATATGTTCAAACTTGTTTAAATAATAACAGTAATATTTTTTATAAGACAAGAGCATTTAAAAAGCTGTTTGATACTTATTTTTTATAAGACGGTGCTGGGTGCGGGGGTCGGCACGGCGGTTGAGTAGGGGAATCGAGGGTGGGGGTTTGGCGGCGGCGGCCGGTGGACTGGGGGTGCTCATGGCGAGGGGACCGGATCTGGCGAGGTGGGATAGCGATCGAGATGGAGGGGATCGAGATCGAGTGTCCATGAAATTTAAAATATTCATGATAGTTCAAAAGTACCCATGAAATACAATCGAGAAATGAAGGCTACGATTTAAATACAATCGATCTTAGCTAGCTATCTGTTCACAATCTTCTTGCCCTTCTTTTTCGCAAATGGAGTTCTTCCGTGGAACGGACGCCCTTAGGTAGGGTGGTCCTGCTTCTTCTTGTGGTGTATGCTGCTACTTCATCATCGCCGCCATGTTCGATCCTCGGTCGCCAGATTTGTCAAGTCTTGCTCATTGGCTACTCCATCCATTCCGATGATCTTCCTTTTGCCTCTCCTCACGACAACACGACGGGCTTTGGCGGTCGGTAATGAAGAAGCATTGGTCCACTTGGGAAGCCAGTACCATGGCTCATTTTTCAGGTGACGCTTATACCATGCGGTCTTGGATTTGGCTTCGGTATAACCATGGTGGTGAAATACCGGTCTTCTTTATGACGTTTTGGCCCATCTCGACACGGAACATCGGGACCTTCTCTCCAACAGAGCTCAGCTCCCAGATCTCCTCGATCCTTCCGTAGTATCTGTCCTTGTCGTTACCGTGTAGGATTCCATCGTTACCCGGAGTTCGATAACCATCGCCTTCATGTCCTTGGCCTCGTGTAGAATGTGTAGTCATTGATATCGTGACGCCTCATAGGTCATCGTTGTGCTCGGCGCCTGTGACAAGGCGAATATGAGTTGTTCTTCCGCGAAGAATCCTCATGTAAAGGGTACGATGAAGCTTATGCTTGAACCAACGCGTGAAACATGAGTTGTGCTCTTTGAGTGTATCTCCGTCCGCCCTCTGCTGGCCTCGGTCATTGTACGCCTTTTAATAAAGGTTTTGTGCTCTACCACCCAAGGATCGACCACGCCTATGTGTTGTAGCGCCGACTAGGTTTGCTCTTTCAAAGTCGGCGAAGTCGACCGAAGTCGACATGCATTTCGCGGCGACCCTCACGGTGACCCCATCCAGCGAGCCTGCCGAGGTGCTGCTGACGGGCAGACCAACGGGTTCTCGATGCCTAGATAATTCGTGCAGTAGGAGATGCACTCTTCGGTCGAAAGCCCCGCTATGCTTCCTTCTCGACGTGACATGTTGCGAACGTATCCTTTGATGACACCATTCATCCTTTCGAACGGCATCATGCTGCAGGAACGCCGCCCGAGTTGATGATATCCTCCACTATATGGACCAGCAGATGCACCATAACGTCAAGAATGCGGGCGGAAGTACATCTCAAGCTCGCATAGTATCACCACGATCTCTTCCTCGTAGCCTTCGAGTTGCCTCACGCCAATCGACTTCCGAGATGACGTCAAGAAGTTGCATAGGCCAAATAGCGCTTTCACGGACGCGGCGCGCCCATGATCCCAATGGATTGCAACCGAAGTATTCGCGCCATCAAGACGTGATACCGTGAGACTTCATCCCGCTGAACTTCGCTTCACTGGGTCTAGGTATCTGCTTATCTTCCCCACAGAATCAGAAGGAAGTTTTACTCCTAGGAGGCAGGTGAAAACTGCTCGATCTCCTCCCGACTTAGAGTGAAGCACGCGGAGGGTAGTCATTTCCGGTCTTCTTGGCCTTTTGCCTTTGCGACGACTTTTCGTGTCTCCTCGCCTCATCATCTCATCATCATCATCATCATCATCATCATCATCATCATCATCATCATCATCATCATCATCATCATCATATATAGCGTGAAGCTCCCGCCGATGCCCATTGATTTCAAGTCTGCCCTTGCTTTCGCCCATCTTTGGTCCTCTCGCATGTTGAGCAGGGTACCAAGCAGACTCTCGACACGCTCTTCGTGATATGCATGACATCAAGGCTGTGAGGCACACGGTGGATCTTCCAAGACGGCAAGTCCCGAAAACAGACCTCGCTTTCCATACCTTCAGCAGCTGCTCGCGCTTTTCGCTTCTTTCCCGCTCGCGCCTTTTGCTTCTTTCCCGCAGTGGGCAGTCTTTCCAATTTTTCAACAGCTTGTCTATTTCTCGCCGCCTCGCACACCAAGGCGCTGGGTTCGGTTTCACCATCGAACAGATCCTTGCGCTTCTCCACGGGTCATCGTCGCAAGCCACCTTCGATGTCCCATGAACACGGTTTTCAAGACCCGGATCTCTATCTAGCTGGCGATACGCCAGTCATCCATGCACCTTACGATCCGTAAAATCCGTGGACTACCTGCCCCGCGAGATATCCGTGAATCGAGATAGTCGTGCACCGTCGTGAGCAAAGGCGGCTCTCATAGGGAAATATTCTTTCTCACAAGGCCCCACGATTGGCTGGCGTTTTCCACAGCGGTCAAGCTCCTCTTTCAAAGAGCCCCTGACATGATTGATGTCGCTCCCTGGTTGTTTCGCCCTTCAATTAGCATACTCATGTGAATGTACTTCCTCTTCATGCACAACCAGGGGAAGGTTGTACATCCACACAAACACAGGCCAGGTGCTATGTGTGCTTCTCCGCTGCCAAACGGATTGACTCCATCGGTGCTCGCGCCAAAGACGATGTTCCTTGGATCGCTCCCAAATTCCGAGTCTTCGGTTCAACGCTACACCGCTCGCATCCTTAGGGTGACTCAGATCTTGTCTTTTTATCTATCTCCGGATCATTTGCGCCATCTTCTCGCTTCTTCTCCTCCCTATCCGCTGCCAACGCAGGAGCTTTGCTACCTTAGGGCCCGCGAAATAGCGCTGCAGACGAGGAGTGATCGGAAAGTACCACACCACTTTTCGAGGAGCTTTCTTCCTCTTCTTGTATCGAGTGACGCCGCACACCGGACATATGGTAGACTCCGCGTGCTCGTTCCGATAAATGATGCAATTGTTCATGCACACATGGTATTTCACGTGCGGTATATCCAGAGGACACACGATTTTCTTCGCCTCCAAACTGGTCGGGCACTTGTTCCCTTGGGAAGACGTTCGTGCTGAATGACATGTTCTCGCCGGCATGCGCCGGTCATTTTGTGTTTTACCTTCATCTCCGAGCCATGAGCGCTACTTTCAGCGGTATCCTCGGCCTGCATCCTTCATACAATGGAGTAACCGCCTAACTCAAGTTGATCCATCTTGGCTTTCTCTCGGCGGCAGCTCTTGCGTTATCCGTCTCGCTTGAGAAGCAGCTCTTGAATATGAGGGTCCCGCACCCAGCCCATCGATGGTCCAGCGTCGCCGTCGCTCCGCCGCATCATCATCTTCATGATCATGCCCGCCGCCTCTCCGCATCTTCCTCATCATCATGTCCTGATCTTCTACATGATGATCGTGTACAGCATCACAGCCGTGATCATCTCCGGGATTCTTCGCCTTCTCGCCCGCCCGAGCCGCGGTGGTTGTCTTGCTGCCCTTCCTCATTTCTTGCTCGCCCGCATGGACGACTTCAGTAGTCATCTTCATCACCTTGCCACCGATAGCCATCCATGAAACCACGCAACAGCAGGTGGTCCCAAGACCTGCCCGAATCCGGGTCCGCAATAAGGCTCTTCAGCTTGCATCTTCGACACGGACATCTTATCTCCGCCTCGCTCTTTTGAAGCATCTCGCCTTCATGACCTCAAAAACCTATTCACGATGCCTTCGGTCATCGTGGCGGACCATGGTCGTCATGGGTAGAGCAAAACGATATTTTAGAACCAAACAAAAATTTGGCATGACTTTCCTAAAAATAGGACCAAAAGAATGCTTAATGCCAAAATTTCGCCAAACGGAAATGAATCAACATTCCGCAAAATATTGGCAACTATCGATTTCAAATACCGTACACCTCCAAACACAAACACATATGCAACACCACAAACATATGCAACACCACTAACATACATAGATCTAGCTAGGCCGTAAAAGTGCATGTGCACATTGTTGTAGGGAGAACAACCTAAATATAGCTTCCCCTTACTTACCTATTAAAACAAGGTAATTTAACCACTTAATTTGAATGAATCTATGGTGGAAATGAGGTGAAAAGAGGAGGCACCGAGACAAGGAGGAGGTGGAGAGAATGAAGTGGGGAGAAAGTGAGTGTGTGGGTAGGAGAGGCTGTCCCAAATATCTTGTTGCTGCCCACTTACTAATGGCGCACTTTTGCATGGTGCGCCATTAGTAGTTACAACTACTAATGGCGCACTTAAGCAGGATGCGCCATTAGTATGTTTGGATAGGCGCACTAGTTCAAAAAAAATTTCTATACTAATGGCGCACTCATCGCAGGTGCGCCATTAGTAGTTACAACTACTAATGGCGACTTTGGCAGGATGCGCCATTAGTATGTTTGGACAGGCGCACTAGTTAAATTTTTTTTGATACTAATGGCGCACCCATTGCAAGGTGCGCCATTAGTAGTTTAAACTCTAATGGCGCATCGTGGTGGTGCGCCATTAGTATATACTAATGGCGCACCATCTTTCTGGTGCGCCATTAGTGTCAATCCCATCTATAGCCCTTTTTCTAGTAGTCTATGGCTTATGAAGTTGGCGAGAAGGCTTACCTTCGGGTTACTCCTTTGAAGGGAACCCATCGATTCGGTATCAAAGGCAAGTTGGCTCCTCGTTACATTGGACCCTTTCGCATTCTTGCCAAACGAGGAGAAGTTGCCTACCAATTGGAACTACCTCTGCATCTTTCCAGAGTCCTTGATGTCTTCCACGTTTCTCAACTCAGGCATTGCTTCTCGGATCCTATCCGTGGAGTGGACCATGAAACGCTTGATCTCCAAGATAACCTCACCTATCGAGAATATCCCGTCAGATCCTGGATCAAGCCGAGCGCACCACTCGACGCCGTAATATCAAGTTTCTCAAGGTTCAATGGTCAAACCATTCCGAGCAAGAAGCAACTTTGGGAAAGGGAGGATCGCCTTCGACTTGAGTACCCCACCTTCTTCCCGACGGATCCTAAATCTCGACGAGATTCTTTTTGAGTGGGGGTGAGTTGTCACATCCTAGTTAGTCCATGCATTAGAGTGTTGCATTATGTTTACCTTTCATCGTAAATTTGAAATGGGAAGACAGTAACCCCGTAACCCTCCTCGAATCCAACTAGGGTTTACTAAAATATTTTCAATGAACCTGAAATGCCCTTCTAAAATGTTCATCACCGCCTTGGTCCTAAACCACCGTCAAGTGATGCACAGATTTCTAGGTCACTCTAAGGTCACCGGATTAAATCTCTAGTTATTTGAATTTGGGCATTTAAATTATATAAAATATTTCAAATGCTCAAATAATCCCAAACTAAAATGTTCCATGCTGGATATATTCCAACTAAGGACCAGTGCAGTTTGGTGATTTTTGAAGTTGCCTAGGTATTTTTAAAAATGCAACAAACCTACGTAAATAACTAAAACAGAAATAAAAGAGAAAGGCTTACCCGGCGCCACTCAGAGGGCTCCACCGCCGCCCAGCCCAGCCACCGCTCCAATGAGCTGCTTATTTGGCCAGCAGGCAAGCAGCTGCTCGACGGTGAGCACAAGATGCATGCCACATAGCTGCCCGCCGCCTCGCCGCCCCCTCGCCGAGCTGTCGACGGGATGAACCTCTCTCTCCCGACCCCGCAGACACCCGCCTCCCCCCGGCTCCTCTCCTCGCCTCCCGACGCCGCCCGAGACGTCACTGCTGCCGCCGCCGCCATACCCAACACCGCTCCAGCGCCTCTCACTGCGGTGTCCGGACGGTTCGTCTGCCGTCGCTACGCCGACTAGCTGCCGCACGACGCCGGAGCCCTCATCATCCCCGCCATTGTCGTTTTCAACCTCGGCCGCCCAGATCGCTGTCCGCCATTCCGACCGCACCGAGCCCTCCCCGAGCACGCTGACCATCCTTCGGTTTCTCCGCGTGAGCTGCTGAACCTCCCGTGCTTTCCGCTTTCGCCCCTAGAGTACCGTGACGCCGCGCCTCTTGTGCCCGACGCCGCCGCCGACCTCGCCGCCGGGCGCTTACTCCGGTGACTATTTGGTCACGGACTTGTGCCCGCTCACACTCCTCGCGCCCGCCGTAGGGGCTATAGGTGCTAGCGCCACACCGCCAGGCCATCGCAGCCACGCGCACGTAGCTGGCTCAAGCTTCGGCCTCCGCCAAACTCATCGCCGGCGATGCTCCGGCCACTCCCCGGCCAAGCCATCACCACGGCTGGATGCGGGCGAGCACCATCTGCCCATAGCTGCTCTCCGCGTAGCAAATGGAACCCTGTGGGCAAAACCCGCAGCACGCCGCTGTCTGCCTCATCGGCGCTGCTAAACGCCGCAGGCTTTGACCTGCTGACCGCGGGTTTGACCTCACGACATAGTTGACTAGGTGGGGCCCTCGCTAATTAACCTAGTTTAGGTTTAATCAAATATTAGTTAGTCTAAATTAGCTACGACATGCGGGACCCACTGGTCAGTTGACTGGACGCCTCTGCTGACCCCTCGACGCCACTCGACGATCACGACGCAATAATTAATTTCTGGTTTTATTTGTTCACAGGAAATTCCAGAAATTGTTGCAAACTTCAAAAAATCATAGAAATTAATCTGTAACTCCAAATGCAAAGTTTTATATATGAATTTTGATCAGAAAAATTCAGTATATCCATTGGTAATGGTTTAATGCATGACAGAATAAGTTAACCTTGCTATTTAAGAAGAATAAGATAATGCACCATTATGGCTATGTTAAATGAGCTAACATTTGAATCTTTGATTCAAATGAGTTCATCCCTCTCTGTTCTAGCTTGCATTAGGCCAACACACATTCATATTGCCATGTCATAGCATGCATCATATTGTTGCATATTGTCATGTGTTGTTTATGTTCGGTGTGTCTTTCGTGATAGGTTCTGCCTCCGAGGATAACCCCGAATATCCGCCTCAAGGGCAGATCCTACTACCACTACATCGTGCAAGAAACCCATTGATCATTCCGATACAAACCCATGTTCTCGCTTTTGCTCTTGTTTATCGCATTAAGACAACGCGATTCAAACTGTTGTGTGTCATGTAGCTGAACCCACTTCCTTTGCATGACCTGTCATTGCCACAAGAATTAGATGAAACCCACTAGTATGTGTAGGAGTTGATGAGCCATGTTTGTGATTCCTACCATGCTATGCTTGCTATGCTTAGAGTTGTGTCAGTGTCGGCTCATCGGGATGATGAACTGGAGTGAAAGGTTGTGTCGGGTTCGAGAGTGAAAGTGTTGAACACGCTTTTGGTAAAGGTATCGATGAGAGGCCATGTAGGAGTACATGGTGGGTTGTTTCATTGAAGCCGCCCCTAAGAACTGAGATCTGTGTGTGTGATTTAAGACTTAGGTA